>PVIY010015409.1:0-53933 GCA_004026745.1 Myrmecophaga tridactyla | reverse complement strand
TTTTTTATTGCTGGCTTTTTGCATTGCTCCATAGGAAACCGGCTACAGATTTGGCTGCTGCTCAGAGTGAGGAGTCGTCAGGGACGTTGTTCCTATTCAGAAATGCATGGGGTATATCGAAGACTGAGCCTGCAAACTTGTATATTAAAACCCATACATTACCCACACAATGAAAACCCTCATCCCACTCGACACGGGAGGCTTGGGGCGGAGTGTGAACCGAGGACTCTCTGTTGGAGGCAGCTGGAGGAATTCTCAGAGCTGCCTAATCACCTAGTGCAGTGCTTTCTGACCCTGCTTGCAGAGTTCTTGGGGGTTCTGTAAAGGCCATCAGAGGAGGTGGCAGGGTGGAGGGAGCAAGTGGGGCAAGGTTTGAGGCTGCTGCCTTCCTCCAGCTTAGCGCCTCCGCTTTATGTGCTCCTCTAAGTACCATTCCCTTTGAACAAAAGCATGCCCCGAACATTTGACAGTGCAAGCAAGGAGATTTCTTGTGGAATCAAAGGGTGTGTGTAAGAGTGGGATCGGCCATATGCTTGTTTTCTTTCTGAGTAGAAGCTCTGGAGCAATGGTTATTGACTAGCATCCCTCAGACCCTTCATATGTGTGATGGCTCATTTTAGTCAATGTGAACAATTTATTTTTGTTCCAGTTGCTGTCTGTTGGACTGTATGCAGAGGAAAATGGACCATATAGTAGGGTGGAGAAGAGAAGAGGACATGGGGATGGGGAGAGGGTGGAGGGACGGTGGGACATCAATTGGTATAATGGAAAGATCTGTGTGAGGCCTTTGCACCAAGGAACTCTAATAGCATTGATTAGGGCACGCTGTGAAGAGTCAGTCAGTCACTCTGGGCTGAAGAACAACCCAGCTGATACTGTAAGAACTGTGGAAAGATTTATTTTTTAGCCTTTCTGAAATGGGTCCTTTGGTCTTATTAATGTTCACTTTTTAAGTCTATCAGTTATGCTGCTAAAAATTCTAGTCACTCAATGAAAGTGTGTGGAGAGCACATACTATGTGAGAACCCCTGCAAAAAGGATGAAAGAGACAGGGGTCCATACTTGTCCATGCTCTTAGCAGCTCTGTGCCCCTCCCAAGGCACTGGCATGTATCTCCAAGGCCCACCTATAGGCAGATTTACCTGAAAGTTAATAAACCTTAAGCCTCAGGGCCCCTCATTTGCATTGTCCCTCATGAGTGCTGGGAGTGTCTGGGAGCCACAGAGTTGTTTGGAGAGGAAGGAGAAGCCAAGCCGCCATCAGGAAACATTTCAATGTAAGCATTTTTGTAAATTTCTAAAGAAATCACAGAAGAAAGGGACCCGAATGTCCAAGATTCCAGTGACTTCTTGTGAGTTTAATTGCAATTTTAAAAGAAAGCCCTATCCCCCACCACACACATGCGCAAACTATGCTGGTTACAGGCCCATCGACCTGGATTTACCAGTGGATTCAAATGCCATCCCCTCCCTGATTCCATATCTTCCTCTCATCTCCAGATTCCACACATCTTTCTAACTTTCAATGTCTCAGCCTGCCTTTGCCTGCCTCACCATCTCCAAGCTGGTAACTGAGGGACAGTTTGGTATTAAAGATAATTTCAGAACCCCAGGAAGTGTCAAACCTCAACACTGTTTACCCAGAAGGTGTTTCAGACACTTTTTCTCTTAAGTTGCCCAAGGACCCATGACAAGCTCATAGGAGCCACCCTGGGTGCCCATCAGAAGCCAGAACCTGCAGAAGGATGGACATAGCAGTAATTCTTCCATGCCCAGCTGTCAGGCCCAGGTCCTGAGCTCCCATCCTCGGGCCCCAGTTCATACCGATAGGTTGTTGGTCTAGGAACAGAGATGCCTCTTCATTCCAAGCTGCCTGCCAGGGACATATGGCTGTGCATGGGGTTCAGGGCTCTCCCTATGCCCATCCTGCAGTGCTCCTGATGCTGATGCTCACACCTCCTGAGACAATTATCAGTAGCCTGGAGACCTTGACCTTCAGATCCAAACTATCCAACCACTATTTCCAAACTCTAGGAAGAAAGTCATGGGGATCTTCTTGGTTTCTCACTTGGCTAGAAGTCATGAAGTTGAGTTCTTTTGTTCTGAAAAGGCCATGGTTTTCCATGTACTGTGATCACAGACCCTGTGTATGGACATGTGTGTAGCAGAGGGGAGTTGAGTGCACCCAATCTGCTGGTGATACCATGCTGTGGCCCACAGTCTCACCCATTGAACACCTGGTGGACCCATTCTTCATTGCCATTGACAGAACCTTCTCCCCATCTCAATGCTGTGCCATCTCTGCCAGTTGCCTGAGGTTCCACATAAAGATGCCTCCCCACAGAGCACTATCCCCAGATATTGGGTAGGGAAGTGTTCTATTGGCCCTACCCACATTCACAGCTCTGGAACCAAACTCTGACTAAGTGGGCATACTCCAAGTCCAAGGCTGTTATTAATTTTCTCCATGACTCAGGCCTTGGAACCAAGAGGAATCACATAGTGAACAAAGCCATGCTCTCTGCTCCCTCTCTTTCCTTCATAACCATGCATCAAACCATTATTTTAAAAAAGTAATTTGAGTGTCACTTCTCTTTGCATTTCCCTTTGTTCCATCCATTGTAGACACAATCCAGTTTCACAGACTTCTGCATCCATTTCAGGACCCTGGACAACCTAGGGCAAAAGATCTCCTTCTGCACAAAAGAAGAGGCTTTTGCTAGCCTCTTGGAAACTCCTGGATCTTTTAAGGGTCTTCTCCTGTTCTAGAGAAATATCTACTACTGTGAATATCAGCAAAGCCTCAGGCACATTTAGCACCAGAACTGGCATATCTAATGCATCAAGAACTTGCTTAATCTTTTGGTTTTCTTGTCATTAATATTTATTTTCTGTTTTATTTGTTTGTTTTTCTACTTTGTCTCTAGACTGATAAGTTAAAATTCTTGTGTCAGGACTTTGCCTCCATTCTCTGGATTTAATGGATATCTCTTCCTGGTTTATCGGGTCTTTGTGAACTGATAATACGTAACCTGGCTTACCTCTCTTTATCCCAGGCAACACACACTCATACATTTTGACTTGGCCCTAAGATCTAAATATGGGTAATCCTTGCTTTGCAGGGAGTTTGTGACTATAAAAATGACCATGCAATTTGAAACCATGCAAAGTAATCTTGATAATAAACGTGAAAAATTACCATTGTTCTGTGACATTTAAACTTTTTGTCAAATTAAAAATTCGATTATTTTTGATATAAATTATAAGAGAATGAAAAAATTAATAAAACTAATATTTATTTAGTACATTGTAATTTAAAACAATGATGTTGAGAATATGTTTTAATTCTTTGTGAAAGTTCATCAAACATTTTAGCAATGCTTTCTTATCATCTCTAACTTACAATATGGAGTGAGTATCTTTTCTATGCTTTGATGAATTGTCAAGTTTTTAACTTTGGATCAATTTTCAACATTTTATTCTTTTCACTTTCTATATCATGAAATATTTCTGAGATTTCTTTTAATATTAAGGTTTTTTGGTATTAATTCTTCTGGAACATATTCATGCTTTTTGTCACAATTGTTTCTCTCATTTATGCTGATAAATTCACCTTCACTAAGTTCCTCTGTCGGTACTTCAAGAGTCTCTTGAATGGTCATAGTGTCAACTTTTCCATGGCCAGCAACCTCTTCTATTACTCTGTTTACATCAGTTTCAGATTTCATTTTGAGCATTATTGTTTTTTGTTTCTCTGCTGTGCTTTCATCTTTATCAGCCAATTCCTTTTTTCACTTATCCATTTTGGTACAGTGCCACAAGGACTTAGCAGTAGGAGACAAGGAGCCCATGCAAGTGCACACTTTGCTGTCTGTGCATGAACTGAATGACAGTTGCACAGAAGTGATTGGTTACTGGTCATGGTGAGCATTTGTTATTTACATAACGATTTATGTTTTGAAGAGCTGGCAGGGAAGTTTGTTCTTTATGCAATCACTCATAGTTAATATACCAAGATAACTGATACTTGAGCAGTGTTGTTAGGTGAATGGTAGTATTTAACTAAATCATGGTAACTGAAATTCATGCATATTGGAATCCTGCAATAGGAGAACTGCCTGTTCTCTCTTCCTGGACAGCTCAGGGCCATGTCCTACAGTCACTCATTCATATGATTTACAAGTAATTATTTAATGGTTATATTATACAAGCCATTGTTTTATATGCTAAAGACCCAGGGGCGAAAGACAAATGTGGGTCTTGTCTCAAGGAGGCAGTAAACAAGTAATTAAATATATATATATATTTTATAATTGTGATGAAGGGGGAATAGGAGGAGCTATTAAATTATGTATCAGGTGGTCTGAGCCTGTTTTGGAGATCAGGGAAATGTTTCTTGAGGAAGAGATATTTGGACTGAGCTCTTAAGGATTAGAAAGGAGCAGACAGCAGCCCATAAAGGTTAATAATGTTTGGAGGTAGAAAGGAAGGCGACTGGCCAGAGTGTGCTGGGCAGGGGGTGAGAGTGGCACACAGAGGTGCCTGGAGAGGCGGCTCGATGCCTGGTCCCAAAGAGCTGGATAGTTCAAGCAAGAAATTTATGATGAGATTTTATTTTTAATAAGAGTATTGGGAAGCCATTTAATAGTATTAAGCAAGTAAAATTCAGAATTTTATTTTAAAAAAAATTACTTTGGATGTTGAGTGCAGAATACAGTGGAGGATTGGTTGGGCAAGAATGGATGAGGAAGACAATCAGGAGACAGGTGTCAAAGTCCAGGGTGAGGGACAGAGGGTGAGATGGAGAGGAGTGGACAGATTGAGTGGATTTCTAGGTTAAGGAGGAGGAAAGAGTCAAAGATGAGGCCAAGTGTGTGGATGGACAACAGTGGGCAATGAAGGCTGTGGAGCATGATGAATGGGAAGATGTTAGGAATTCAGGGGTGAAGAAGATGTAGGGCTGACAGCATCAGACTGGGAATCACCTTAAATTTTGTGGCCTACACACTTTGCTTGCTTCACCCTAGTCTCAGCCCTAGTTTCCAAAGGACAAAGGATAGTTTTCAGGATCACGCACTAAGGAGGGGCAGCTGGTCCTTAGCTGTTCAGCGAAACCTTTGGAGGATCAGGACTTCTTGTAACTGGGTCTCTCAGAAAAGCTCACAGCAAATGTGAATTCTCCAGGACCCAGACACAAGTAGGCCTGGCCTCTCTGGGGCCCGTGGTACCCACATTATCTCTTAGATGTTACCTGGAACAGCAGGAATGATTTTGGCCCTGGTGTGTCTCAGCCCAAGCTGAAGTTCTTGTTTACCTCAGCTGCAATAAGAATATGGGGGCTTATATTCTCAGTATTGTATAGAACAAAGCATCTGGGTTATAGTTAATTGGATGGACCAGGACTGTAGGACCAAGGAAAAAGCTGATCTCTACCAGCTCAGGGCTTCCCAGCCTAAGATGTGAGCATTTGTGCTGTAATGTCAACTGGCTTGGAAGATGGAGTGAAAACACAGAGTGGTTCCCTCTACAATTAAAAAGAAAAAGTTGAAGAAAAATGCCTTCAGAAATAATCAGAGAAAACAGCTTGCCAAATGCACAATGATAATAAAATAATTAAATAATAAATGATTCTTACAAATGACTATAATTGAAATTGTAAATTTTTTACATGGTCAAACCAACATCTGACGTTTTCTCCTGTCATTCTGTTAGCCCTCAAATGTTATTATGGATTGACATTCTCTCCTCATGCATGAAAATGCTAGACTGGGCACACCTGATAATAATCCAACATCTTAAAAACAGAAGTCTGGAATGTTGAACACATTGGCCTTTCCCCTACTCCTTGTTTGAAATTCCCCAACGGCAGCATCATCAAGGCCCATACCTGGACTTGCCCCTCCCTCAGCCATGACCCTCTGCATGACCTCCTCAGATTGTTGGGCAGCTGACTGTGCCCTTATTCCTGAAGGTGGGAGGATTTGATTGACAGGAAACTCTGTTTTGGGGGAGATGGGCTGCTTATTGAGGGGAACTTTGTGGTGCAATAAGAAAGACCCAGAGTCAGAGAGACTGACCACATTGCTGTGATTTATGTTTGCTTTCAGCTCTCAAGTGGTATCTAGTCCATTGTAGCAGTTACTAAGCTTGTGTTCTTGTAATTAAGCAGTTGTCAGGACAACCTAAGGCTCTCAGGTTTGGCTTCTTACAAAGTTCATTCACTCACTGATATTTCTCAAACATCTAAATGATGCTAAATTCTACAGTAGTCATGCAGACATATTAACACAAAACCAAACACAATCTCTGTGTTCATGGTCCTTATACATCAGTGAGGATACAGGCATTAACTAATTACACAAACGCATGATGATGAAAAGAGGTAAGAACCATGGAGGAAAGGAACATGGTGGCTTCAAAACATTCATATAAGGGAGAAACCTGGTCAGGTGAAAAAGGCAAGGCAGAGTTTCCCTGGGGAAGTGGCCTGTCACTGAGGTTGAAGAATGAACAGGACCATAGTGTGTGGCATGGGGTTCTGGTTGGAGTGTGGAAGGAAGGGCAAGAGCCTCCTGTGCATGGGGGAAACATGGCACATTTTAGGGACCGTAAGAAGGCCAATGCCACTGAAGCACAGAGGAGGGCAGAGCAGCAGAGGGGCAGGGCCCAGACCATGCCTGGTCCTGAAATTTGGGATTGGAATTTCTGCCTTCATTCTAAACAATGGGAAGACATTAAGGAAAGGTCTGGCCCACTTGTGCTTTGGAAAGGGTCCTTCCAGCTGCAAACTAGAGAATGGCTTATATAGTGTTTCTAGTGAACTGCAAAGACAAAAATTACCCAAAATATAGAGTCTGCTAGCAATGATTAAATTGGGGGTGTTGGAAAGGTGCGTGTGTTTATTTGTATACTTACTCATTTATGATTTGAGATAGAGAAAGTAGAGGAAATACACTGACACGAATCACTTGTATAATTTACTGCTTTCTGGGTCATTAAACCCTCTTTAACCTTCTCTATACTCTGGACTCTGCTTTAAGGAGGATTTTCCAAATGGTTCTATAGAGTATAAACAACACTGGACCAGTAGTTCAGAGATCCAAGTTCCTGTCCCAACTTCTGCTCCAATTCATTTTCCTGACTACTTAGTTTTCTGGCAAATGCCTAGTTTTCTGGCAAATGCCTTTGAGGATCAAACGAGATGATACAGGAAATGACTGAATAAATTCAAGGGCTGAGAGCTCACTATTTCTTTCATGAAAGTCATTTTTTAAGTCATTGATTTCAAATATAATTAATATAATATAATAAATATAATTCATATGTGATTTGACTGATAAATATTAAAGTATATATCATTTTTCTAGAATACCAAGATATAGTTATGAGAATATGAGCATCTATAGTTTATGTTTTAATTCAACCCACTCAAAGCATATGTGTAACAGCAGATCAAAGAGCCACATTGGCTACGAGGAATGCAATTGTGTCCCATTTTCCGTTGTTCTATTTCAGGAAATCTCTTGCAGTTTCCTTTTAGGGGTCCCATCTTGCTGTCAGGACCTGCTATTGTAGGTTAGAGAATCCTATGCTTTTCCTTTTGAGGAAGGTAAACTGATATCTTGGATTTCCCAGGGCAGAGCCAATTTCCAAATAGTATATTGTTTTCCCTATACCTGTGGAGATTCTTCTGTCCTGATTTTTTGGTTAGGAATTATGGCCACCATAGTGTTCTGAACCTTGTCTAGAAGAATGGGACAAGGATGTTCTCAGTTCATCCATATACTATTCATTCACCCACTCCGTTGGGGAGTTTTCTGAGTAACACTTTCACACTTACAAATTGCAAGTGGCGAAGGAGCCTCATTTACACAAGATGACAGAGCATCTACAAAAGCCGTCATGTAGCCAGACTCTTATTCTCAGCTAGGAAAAATGATTGCTGGACTAACTTATTTTCAAAATCACATGATATCTCAGTCTATCCTTTAAAAAAAACAACAACAACCTGGATGACACAGGCTGAGGAGGGAAAACTCATTGAATTGCGTTTAAAAGGAAACCCTGCTTGAGCCCTTTTCAGTTCCATCCCCAATATCCCAACATCAGCTTCTGCCTCGCTAAGTGATAATTAGGCATTAGAAGTTGGCTGTGTGATCTTAGCCATTGCCTTTTTAAAGAGTTTCCGGATTTAAAGACAGTCCTGTGTGGGGCTTTTGTAACAGAGCTATGTCTCTCTCCTCTAGTGCCTGTTAATCTTGGCCTGAATTGGAGTAAATGCTTCCAGAATGAACAAAAGTTCAACTGGGTTGCCAGCTCAATTAGGACACTTTTAATTAGGGCCTTCTTTCTGAATGGGCTGTCAAAAAATGCTCTTATTTTCTTAATATAAACAATATTTAGTTGAAGGGAAATTCTTGATGATGAATTGAGAACTATTTTAATTGAAACATAATCTTAGTCATTGAACTTTCACCTGCCCATAAAAGGGTCACATGGGGCAAGGGAAAGTGAGAGGGGCTTGACTTCAACCTAAGCCACTCCAGTGTTGTCCAGGGTTGGTTGGATGTTTCAGCTGGTTTTGTCCCTCACCATTCTTTGAATTTTCCTTTGAGGTTGGGACTGCTATGTAGGCCATCTTCCCAGGAAAAGGAGGGCTGGTCTCTTAGTTAATGGGTACAAATGATATGATCTCCCTATCTGAAGTACTTCTTCAGATGTTTTGAGTAAATTCCACATAATTCCTATCTATTCTATACCTGTTTATTGAGCACCTACTGTGAAACAGGCAAGGGGGATTTAGGAATAGAAAAGGCATAGTCCCTGCACTGAAGGTCTCCTGCTACAGTTGGGTAGGGCATTTTAGTTTACAAAACCCTTTGCCCTACATTTTCATTTAATTCTCAAATTATGAAGATGGCAAAGCAGGGATTATCATCCTCATTTTAAGGATAGAGAAAGAGACTTGAGAGTTCCAGGGACTTTCTCAGTGTCACACAGCTGGGGCTGAAACCCAGGGCTTCTGTCTCTACAGCCACTGTACTTTCCATCCCACCCAGAAGCTCAGAGATGGCGAGAGCTTTCTGTGCAGAAGGTTAGATTATTGAGCACATCCTCTGGGTGTGGCTGTAGGCATACACTGTGTTTATAGGCCTGGGGTACATGTATGTTTTCTGGTGAAGATCACCATGGTAAAAATTGCTTTTGCTGATATAATCCTATTACTCACCTACCTGTCATTGCTTTGGGCTTCTTAAAGACTTTAGGATGACACGTTTTACCATTTTTGTCTCTGCCAGCAGCCTGGCCACACTCTTACTCACCTTCCTTCAAAGCTGGGATTGGGGCTATCAGAGTGGGAGAGGAGTGCTGGGAAGCACAGAGGTGAGAGTGCATTAGGAGCACAGAGTAAGGGTCTTTCCTGGAGGCCCCAGTGCCCTCAGGAATCTGGAGGAGGATGAAGCCATGAGTGAAACAGGCCAGATGGGGTTGATGGCAAGCTAGAGAAGGCATATCCCTTCTGAAAGGACACCCAGGGCTCAGCTGCAGCTGAGTGTCTCTTTTGTACCTCTGCTCCTTATAGTTGTAGGTAAATAGAGTATTTTTAGGAGAAATGAAAAAGGCATGGATATGTGGATGGGAGCTTCTTTATTACCAGCAGGGTCCTGCATCTCTCCACCTTTGTGAGAAATACAGACTGAAGGAATTATCAAATTTTCAGAGCCAGAGTATATACATAGCTTAAAAATCATCACTCTTATTCATGATATATTTGAATAGCTGCCTTTCTTCCTAGTAACAGTCATTCCCACCTTTCCCCATGTCCATCACCCAGTGGATGAGACCCACCTGCAGAGCCCTGGCCTGGGCACCCACAGGTGCACAGATCCCTGCTCCCAACTTGACACCACCCCTCTCCCTCCCACCCAAGAAAGCATATCAGGGACTTAATTAATGAGAATGTTGAAAATAAAGGAATGATCTTCAGTGAACCTTAATCAATTTTTAACAAGAAGTAAAACAATCTCAAACGTTGGTATTTTACCTAGTACGAGTACTGAATCACTTGTGACATGACTCACAACTGACAGAACAACATGGTTAAAAATGTGCTTTAAAATTAAACGTATATATAAAGACTTATTATTTAGCTTCCCAGACAGACCAGCACTCTCTGCTTCTGGTATATTTGGGTTGACTCCTCCATCTCCTATATTAACCTTTAGGGTGTCTGTTGTAAGCATCTTGGGGCTGCCATCAGAGACAGGACTGTTGGGAAAGGACAAGAGAAAAAAAAGACTGTGTTCTCCAAAGCAGTCTTTAAACGTCCTCACCTCCTTCACTGGCAAAAGGGAGCCCCCACTTGGACTGGTGTTCGGATGCTGTTAAATCAAGTCCTGTCCAACAGAAGGACAAAATAAAGGAGTCCCATGTTATCTATGCCCTTGACTCTATGAATTGATAGAAAAAATGCAAGGGCTGACCACCAGATCTTTCTCTGCTACCCCTTAATTTAGGATGATCTGACTTTTTTCCCACAACATTGGAACATGAAAATTCAAGACATGGTAATAGTGTCAAAAAGAAACCAGACTCAAAGAAAAAGAGAGAAACATAGAGGTGACTAGCAGTCTGATGTAGTGTGTCTCGTGGGGAAGAGGTGTCTGGATCTTAAAGGCAGACTATGAAAAAATGAGAGCAGAAACAAGTCCATTTTTTTCCAGGTCACCGTAGGGAACCAAGCCAACCTATTTACAGGTGGTCTCAGGGGAAGAATTTTTAAATAGCTATCTTGTCACCATCCTTTTCGTCATCTTCCATGATCGCTCTGGGTCTCTCGTCCCTGAGCAGTCTCACACCTGCAAAACAAAGCACAAACCTGCAATTAAGTGCCTTTAATGAAAATATTACACAACCTTAAGGCATAGGCACAGCACACAAGAGTGCTGCAACCCAGAAACCTTTTAGTGCAAAGCTAACTGCAAACCAGTGGAGAGAGAGGGAATGGGTGGCCTCATTTGGCCTCCCCAGAGATACTGTGGTTCATTGAGGACACCTCTTTGGTTACAAGGAGATGTGCAAACTGGGAGTTGGAGGCAGACTTCACCCTCTTCTCTAGTCCTGCTCCTAAGCTTGCAGCATGTAGGATGTAGAGTATGGATTTTGGGGTTCAACTGCTTTGACGTCTAGTTTTGCTAGTCACTTAATGTGTATTGGGTCAGTTAACATTGTCCCATCTAAATTTTCTCATAGGTAAAGTGAGGACATTAAGACTTATTATGAAGATGAAATAGGAAGGTACATGTGAATGCTTAGCACAGAGCCACAACTGCAAGCAACTGATAAGAAGCAGTTCTGCTTTCCTTTTCTCTTTGCTGTATCATTTTCCTTTGGAAAAAAAACTGGCATTTGAAGTTTTAACTTGAAAACATTTTGCTAACATTTGGGGAAAATATATTTGAGGAAAATACTGGCCCTGGACATGTCATTTCCAAATGTCAGTAGCAGAAGATGGTAAAGTTTACATGGTTCAGAGCAAAATGAGAAAGTAAGAATGCATAAAGAGTTCTTCAGACAGCTATATGGCTATAAATTAAAAGGCTATTCTTTACTTACTCCATATCTTTTCCTTTTTGGGGGAGTAAAAATACCCTTTCTGAAATGAAATTTTAGGGGTGTTAGGTAGTTTCTTAGTGTCCTTACTAGGAAAAATAAAATATTGCTATCTTTACATTGGGCTCTACAATTTGAAATTAAAAAGTCTGAGGCGGTCTGGCTGTCCTCCCAGAAGAAGATGTACTTTGATAAAGTTATCTAGGTCCCAGGAAGCTCTTCTTGGTCCCTAGCCAGTTCCTAGAGGACCAAACTGGGCCTGGTCACATAAGTTAATTGCAATTCGGCCACTATTGTGTAAAGATATCATAAAAGTTACATGCAAGCAGTTAGGAGAGAAGATTCTTATGAGAAAGAGACAGAGAGTCTCATCAGAATTTTATTCGGAAAAAGAATGCTCTGCTGTGCATTTTTACTAATCAGACCCTAAATTCTGTCTCTGAGATCCCCCAGCACTCTTCTTCAGGTGTTAGTGCTGTCCTATCTGGTGATGTAACTATGTTTTATTTCTAATAATCTTTTAATTACTCTCTTAATAAATTCGGCCTGCTTTTGTATATATTAAAAAAAATGTCTGAGCACAGTTTTGCAGGACTAACTGGCCCAGAAAGACCAATCGAGGAAGTCTGGGTGGTTCTGCTAATCCTCTGAAGTGTGTGAAGTAGGGTCATTCAATGAAAGGGCAAAAGGAAGCTGTGATTCAAGGCAGTCCTCCAAGATTTTTTCATTCCATGGCAGCCCCACACTCACCATACCACTGCCTCACACCCACCCTCTGCTCATAATTAGAGACTTTTAAGTTCATGAAGAATTTCATAGAGATTTAAACTTGAGGGAGAGAAGCTGTGCACCACAAGAGGTTTTCCTACCACACTGGACGCCATTCAACAGCAGTAAATTACTGAAAACTGTGTGTTGATCTTCATGATTATTCATTTGATTCAGTTCCTAGTTTGATCATATGAGTTCTTTACCAATTAGCTAATACTTATTGAAGGAGAAAAACAATTTCAAGAGGTTGGTTGAAACTAAGGCTTTTGCATAAATCACTTATGAAACACAGTGGGAGATATTTTCTCTTATATTAACTGCATAGAGATTTGGATTCTTGTTTGGAATTAACACTAAAATGGTAGGGAAGCATAAGTTAGCTATGTTGAACCCACAAACTTTCTATCCTTCCTTCCTTGACTTCTTTCCTAGTTAAGCCAAATTTGGTGGATTCAAAGTGGGTAAAAGCCTTTTAAATTCACAGATCCTGACCAACTGTTGGTTGCTTTGGATTCATTGAAACCTAATCATGTAATAACTTGGGGATGGAAAAAAGGGAGACCTGGGACTTCCATAATAAGAGGAGCCAAAGTGGACTGGATTTTCCACAGGAGCACAGAGTCAGTTTTAAGCGGAAAGAGAACTACAATTTCTTATTAATATAGCTAGGCATTTAATGTCTCACTGTAAAAAAATATATGATAGCTCATTAGAATCTTGATTCATGCATACCAAACTTAGGAAAATGTATAGGCCTAAGTGAATAGTGTCTGCATTTCATCACTGCATTCTTTTTCTTGATGCTTCATATAACTGGTTTTAGTGATTTGAAGATTATTGAAGGTAGAGAGACACTGGTGTGGTTAAACCTCCTCCTGATCTTCATGCTGTTCTATGGGAGGCAGAGGCCTGTCATTGAAAGAAGGTAAATTTTAACACCAGAAGCTTTGCCTTCAGTGGTCATTCTGCTTTGAGCGGGTCACTGAACTTGTCTGAGTCTCAGTTTATTCATCGGTAAAATTGGAGAAAAAATAATGAATACCTCTCACAGGTGTGATGTGCTCAGATAGACTTAGGTTAACATCCTTTTATGCTGTAGCCACAACTTGCATGAACTTCTGTAAAAGCACTTTTCACACTGTAGAAACCAGTGGACAATATATCCTTCTCTCTACTGAATGGTGAGGATAGTTTCCAATATGTAGCTCAGGACTTGAATTATGGTAGGGATTCAGTAAATGTCATTTCCTTTTCAGTCTTCCTCTCTCTATATAGGAGAGTTTCAGGAGTCTGTTAGAGCTTGATGTGGTTTAAGATCAAGGCAGTCCGTGGTCTCTAAAAGCCGATTAACCTCGCAGCAAGCTGTTTTAGAATCATAATTCCATCCCAAGGCACCTTCTGAAGCTGACCAGCCACATTACAAGCTTGTACCTCTGGTTCAAGGGAGCCAGGGCTAAGAAAACATCTCGTCTAGAAACAGAGAATGCTCTATTCCCAGAAGGACAGACGAGGTATAACTTTCACAGGACATATGGTTCCCTTTCCTTTGTACAAGTATATTATTTTGAACTTTAATCTCTGGAGCTGCCCAAATGTTTGTAGCTCATGGACCAATTTTCCAGGAGGCTTCCCTTCAGTGCTTTCTATCTCATTATTCTTTATTTTGCCTGGTTCTTTTTCCACAGACCTACTTTAAAGGTTCTTTCTCTCTTAAAACAGACCTCAGTTAACCAGATCTGACCATTCACAACCAACGTTTCCTACCAGGCATTCTGTAAGATGGGGAGCCGGGCAACTGTGGGCCAAGTTAGAAGCAAACCTTAGGCTGGCAGGGAACACTGAGATGACTCCTTATTGAGGGGTTGTTCTGGCAGTTGGACCTCATCAAATAAGCTCATTAACCTAGGGGAATGAAGGTAGTTAGTGAGAGATTTAGTGGAGAGTGAATCCTTGTCCAGTTTTCACTTGCCAAGGGCTAATGAGGGGAGCTATCTCCAGGGTGCATTTGTCTGTGAGTTCCTCTCAACCCCCTTATTAGAATCAATGTGAGTCTCTAAACAGCTGCCGAAGGCTCTATCCTTATCAGCTTAACTAACATTTCGATTACTGCCAAATCTTTAGATACTAAAAGGCTCTTCAAAAATAAAGCACTTGAGCTAATATGCTAATAAAAGCTGGTATCATAGAACAAAATCTATAATTGCACATACTTATAATACAGAGATTTGCTGATTCAAAGAATTCCATAATGTGGATTATGGAAACTAGGGGTATACAGCTTCCTCCTCCCCCTTGTTTGCTCTGCACTGCTTGACAAACATTTTTTATTTGGTCGGGGAGCTACTTTTGCAGTAGCATGGAGATAGCATCCATTGCCAGGTGGACAGAGCTCAACAATTTAGGAAGTTCCTTGAATCAGCAGGTTTATGTGGAAAGGTAAATCGCTGTGGCTAGGGAAATTCTCCCCTTCATAAATAGGTTTGACTTATCTCCAAGAATGTAAGATTCAACAGAGAATGGAGGAAAACTAACATTCCAGTATGCCAGGAATTGTGCTAAATGCTTTATATACTTTATTTATTCTCTTAGCAACCCTGTGAAGTAGAAGTTATAGTCTGTATAACTAGACATACCACAATTAAATTTTTGAAAACTAAAGATAAAGGACGATAAAGGGAACGAAGGAGGCTCTCATATTTATATTTATTTCCCAGGTCAGAAAGCTGGTATGGCACAGAAGCAGGGACCAAACCCAGGTCTTTCTGAGTCCCATGTGCTAGGGTGACTCCCTGCTCATAAATATTTGTTTGCCTGCACTGAGTCTTCCCTGGAAGGTCTTCAATATGTGCAGAAAATAATCACTCTCCATTAGGACGTGCAGAATTGTGATTGCCAGATGAAATATGAAGTCAGTAGATACTTACTGAGCACTGATGCATGGAAGGGACTGGAACCAGACTTTGAAGTCAATACCAGAAATGGTCACAGCCCAGTCCTTGTGAGTTTCTCAGACAAGCTGCTGATGTAAAGCAAATTAAACAGCAGCTGCAGTAATAGCAACGATAACAATACAGGCAATAATAGAAGAGATGACAAAGTCTTGGGTAATTGCAAGCCCAGGAGTTAAGAATAGAAAATGATCCATTTGGACTTGAGGGATCTGTTAGTAGAGAATTCAAACTGGCTGAGTCTTGAAAGGTCAGAGGTCAAGGTTGGAGGAGCTATGTGATTGGTTGGAGGACCAGTGTAGGTAGGAATGCATGTAAACTATGAAAAGAAGACAGAGGTAGATTCAGACCTAATTGGTCCTTAGTCCATTTCTCTGGAGGTGAGCCGTTTTATGCTCCATGCCTCCTTGCCTGGCTCTGCTCCTTACTTGCAAATCAGAAAACATATGACCCTTTCTGTACCTCTGTTTTCCTCTCATTCTATGTAGGGCCAGCAATGCTTTGAAAGAAGCAAAAAAAAAAAGTGAAAGGCTTGCTTAACTTATATACCATTCTAAGAAAGCATTTCCCATACTGTATCACACTCTATAGAACTAGACTGATAGGCAGAAGAAAAATAAAGTTCTATGGCAGATAGATTGGAGCTGTGTTATATGAAGCCAAACTTATTCCTTTACTGCAGGACTACTCAGAGGTTTATTATTCCAATAACAGCATTCTGAATCTCTATAAAGGAAATATCACCACATACTTCTTTCTTCCCTCAGAAAACAGAGTTAACAAATTGTGACTATTGGCTGTTACTCTTAACTCAGCTATACCAAGATCTATGGTTCTCTTTCCCAATTGCAAGACTGCTCTGAAATAAGATAAGATAATGCCAAGGAATTATTTGCAGAAGGCTCCTTCTTTGGGAGGTCATTCTGACTTGCTCCATGTTTCTATTAGACAATAGAGAAAAACTGTTGTGCTTAATTCCATATATGAGGCAAGACGGTTGTGATTACACATCTCCATTGACTCTAATGTGTTAACAGATTTATGTAGGAGGCCACTGAGGACAAACAGGGAGATAATAAAGGGAGGCCTCAGAACCTACCCTTTCTTTGAACAAATCATTTTGTGATGCCCAAGTTCACTGACTGTGAGTTTTAGGAAAACCTTTCTGTTTTGCTACAAGTCCAAGTATCTATTTATTTTATCTCCCCCAGCTAGACTGTGAACTCAAGGATGGCAGGACCTTTTTTCAACTTTGTCAACTATTGTATTACCAGTTCTTTAACATAGCTTGACACATAATAGGTTCTCAATAAATATTGATTGAATACAATAAAAAAACTTCCACCTCAGGGCTCTTGGACATGTCGCCTTGCCTTGAACACTTTTTGCTCATTCATCTCCATGGCCCCCTACCATGCTTCCTTCAGGTCTCTGCCCAAATATATCTTCTCCAAAGATATCTTTCCTGCATACACTATCTAAACAAGCAATTGCCATCTTTCTTTCCTCCCCTGCCTAGCTTTAATTTTATCCTCAGCAGATGTTCTATTATCAATTTATTTATATGTTATTGCCTTTCTCCCAGTACCAGTGCCTAGAACATAGGAGCTACTCAATTAATATGTTAAAAGGATGGAGACAGATTAAGAATTTTAGACTTCTGCAGTCCCAAACTTCTTGTATTTTTGGCACATTTGTGTTGTCTCAAAAGCTTGCATGTAGTTGGTTCTCAGAAAAACAGTTCTCTAGAAAAGTATTGTGTGTGTGCTTGTGTGTGTGTGAGAGAGAGACAGAGAGAGGAGTGAGCGAGAGACAGAGAGAGGAGTGAGAGAGAGACAGAGAGGAGAGAGAGAAAGGGAGAGACAGAAGGAGGGGGGAGAGAGGGAGAGAGGGAGAGAGAAAGACTTGTTAATGAATTGTATTTTATTTTCCAGGAGAAGAGTCACATACTTTCCATTCATCTTGGGTATACAGTTCAGTGAATATGGGGGGATGGATAAAGGCAGAAGGAGGTGGAAAAGGAGGAAGAGGGAGAGTGAAAAGGGAGAATGAGGGAAAAGTGCAGGTTATACAATCCTATGGAACTTGAGACTAACTCCTCTAATGGCTGGGAATGTCAGGGCCCCTGAATGTCTCTGTCATGATACATTCTTTCAAGCTGAGTATCTATTTTTTTCTTTATTAAATGAAATAATGGAGAAACATTATTTAAAAATAATAACCAAATTTCATCTCTTCCCCCAAAGTGTTCATTCTCAATTGCCATATATTAAAAGTTCACATCACAGCATAGTGCAATGGAAAATTGACCAAAGGCCAAACAGACCTGGGTTTAAACTCAAGATCTTCAACATAATAGTGTTTGCTCTTGGGTGTAAATTTATCCATTCCTTTACCCATCTAGTCATCCAATCATTGATCCATCAACCACCCATCCATCCATCCATCCATCCATCCATCCATCCATCCATCCATCCATCCATTCATCTATCCACCTATCCATTAACTTCATGCCACACTAGAATTTAAAGTAGATGAGTGAGTTAATTTAATTTTCTCTCAATTTCCTTATCTGTAAAGGGAGATAATAGCTACCATCATGTGTTATTCAGTTGATTTTCAAAAAGTCATGAGAGGCTTAGGACATTGCAAGGTGAGGCTTGGCCCCATATCCAGGTGGCTGCTGCTGGTGTGAGGGGATGACCAGGACCATTCCCACTGCCCACTGCCCACTGTCAGCACAAAACCTTCATTTTCTATGCTGTTCCCATGTGATTCATTCTTTACTTTCTCAGATTGCACTAGAAGGATCCCCTGTAAGATGATTTAAGTGATGTCCCAAACCCATCAGGTCCACAAGTGGACTCTCCACTGAGATGCACACTGCTCAGCCCCCAGCCCCAGGCTTGGCAGCTTTCAACCTGCACTAGGACAAATGGACCTGGCTGGAATTGCACCATATCTCCATTCAGCTCAGCCAGCTGCTGCAGTCAGTGAGAGGTGAGCCAGAGGGGAAGAGGAGGCCCAACAGCGCCATCTTCTGGAAAGAAAGGAAAAGTGCAGTCTGGAAAACTGCCTGTCTAGCTTCCAACAGATCCTCAAGTAGAGTTGCATCCTCTGCATGAGGTCTGGGCCTTGGTTTGGCAGGGAATTACTAACAAACCACGGGCAAAAGGAGCCCTTCAACACAAACTCAAGCAATTATAAAGCCTTACATGACTGAGGGAAATCAAATTTCAAAATAACCCTATCAAGATAATCAAATACCTCAAAGCCAAAAGAAAATCACAAAGCACATGAAAATGCAGGCAGATGTGGCCCAGCCAAATGACCAAAATGAAACATTGAAGGAGTTATAGACAATGGAGCAATTACTCAAAGATGATCATATAAATCTCTTAAATAAATTCAATAGGTTGGCTAATGACATTAAGGATATCAAGAAGACAGTAGAAGAGCATAAAGAAGAATTTGAAAGAATAAGTAGAAAAATATCAGATATCATAGAGATGAAAGATACTGTAGACAAAATTAAAAATGTATTAGAGACACACAATAGCAGATCTGAAGAGGCAGAAGAAAGAATAAGTGAACTATAGGGCAGGACAGTTGAATTCGTATGCACAAGGGAACAAATGGCAAAAAAGATGAAAAACATTGAATTGAATAGCAAAGAAATGATGGGCAACATGAAGCACACAAATGTAAGAATCATTGAGGTCCCAGAAGGAGAAGAGAAGGGTAAAAGTCTAGGAGGAGATAATGGGGGAAAACTTCCCAACCCTTATAAAAGACATAAATATGAAAATCAAAGATGGCAAATGCATCCCAAATAGAATAAATCCAAAGAGGCCTACTTCAAGACACATACTAATCAGCCTGTCAAATGTTGAAGAGAAGCAGAAAGTCCTGAAAGTGACAAGAGAAAAGCAACTCATCACATACAAGGGGACGCACATAAGATTGAGTTGGGACTACTCAACAGGCACCATGGAGGCAAGAAGGCAGTAGTATGATATATTTAAGACCCTGAAAGAGAAAGACTTCTAGCCGAGAATTCTTTATCCAGCTAAGTTGTCCTTCAAAAGTGAGGGAGAGCAAATCACTAGACCATGCCCTCAATCATGAGGCTTACTCTTGTGACGCTTATGTAGGTAGCTGAGAGGCTTAGACTACCTATAGGCATGCCTGAGAGTTACTTCTGGAGGACCTCTGTTGTTGCTCAGATGTGGCCTCAGTCTCTCTAAGCCCAACTCTGCAAGTGAAACCGTTGCCCTCCCCGCTGTGTGGGACATGACATCCAGGGGTGAAAGTCTTCCTGGCAACATGGGAGATGACTTCCAGGGATGAATCCAGACCTGGCACCATGGGATCAACAACTACATCCTGACCAGAAGGGGGAAAAGAAGTGTAATTAATAAAGTATCAGTGGCAGAGAGAGTTCAAATAGAGTTGAGAGGCTAATCTGGAGGTTGCTCTACGCAAGCTTCAGGTAGACCTTGCTATCTGTCATAACCTGCCAACCCCCAACCAGGACCATTCCAGCCAATCTTAAAGAACACTTAGGGCAATACATAAGATTCCACAAGGGTTCCATGCACTAGAGTAACTTTCCAGAAATGTACACTCTCCACATGGATCCCTGGTCCAGATAAGTCCTGAAACCTAGCCCAGCCTCTCCAGAACATGAGATAGTTCCATTTCCCTACCCCATATTAGTGACAGGCCCTTCCAATATAAAAAATTCAGAATTGCCATAGCCCAAACAACCTCAAAGAGAGGTATGGAAAGATCAAAGGCGGTGGTGGAATTATACATAGAAGATAGGACTTAACAAATGAATATGAATGCTGAATCATTAAATTGATACCTCTTTTAGTCTCCAGTATTTTAGAGCAGCTAGAAGTAAAAACCTAAAATTGTGAACTTGTAACCCATGTCAAAGTCTAAATCTGTTCTACAACTAATTGTTGTGCTGTGCTTTGAAATTTATAGCCTTTTTGTATACATGTTATTGTTCACAAAAAAAGAAGGAAAAAAAAGTCAATTGTGTGATAAAAAAGTATTTCATCCCTCTAGCCTCCTATATTCTGGAGCAGCTAAAAGGAAAAATATGAGAGGATTGTATGGTAGCCCATGACAAACTCTGGGATCTGTCCTGTAACCACTTGTTGAGCAGTGATTTGAAAACTATTGCTTTTTTATTTCTTTGCTTTGTATATATGTTATATCGTACAATAAAAAAGTTTAAAAAAAAGTGAGGGAGAGATTAAAATTTTCACGGATAGACAAAGGCTGAGAGAATTTGTCAACAAGAGTCTGGCCCTACAAGAAACACTAAAGGGAGTTCTGTCAGTTGACAAAAAAGATAGGAGAGGCAAATCTAGAGGAAGGAACAGAAATGAAGTGTATCAGTAAGGGTAATTTAAAGGATAAAAAGAGAAAGAGGGAAAAGAATATATAGGTCTGACAAATAAAAAGCAATAAGATGGTAGATTAAAAAAATGCCGTTACAGCAATAACTTTGAATGTTAATGGACTAAACTCACCAACTAAAAGACATAGATTGTCAAAATGGATTGAGAAATATGATACATGTATTTGCTGCTTATAAGAGACTCTTCTTAGATCCAAGGATGCAAACAGATTGAAAGTGTAAGGATGGAAAAAGATGTTCCATGCAAACTATAACCAAAAGAAAACAGGAGTAGCTATACTAATATCAGATTAAATAGACTTTAAATGTAAAGATGTTATAAGAGACAGGGAAGGACACTACATATTAATAAAAGGGACAATTCACCAAGAGGAAATAACAATCATGAATGTTTATGCTCCTAATCAAGGAGCTCTAAAGTACATGAGGCAAACTGGCAAAACTGAAGAGAGCAAGAGATGTTTCAATAATAATAGTGGGATACTTCAGTATACCACTCTTCTGTATAGAAAGAACCACCAGACAGAGGTTCAACAAGGAAATAGAGAACTTAAACAATTTGATAAATTAGACTTAACAGTCATATACAGATCATTATACTCCCAATACCAGGATATACACTGTTCTCTTGTACTCAGGAATGTTCTCCTGGATAGATCATATGCTGGGGCACAAAATAGATTTTTATAAATTTTCAGAGATTGAAATTATTGAAAGCACTTTCTCTGATCACAATGAAATGAAGGTGGAAATCAATAACCAATAAAGATCAGAACTTCCACAAATAAATGGAGATTAAATAATTCACTCTTAAATAATCAGTGGGTCAAAGAAGAAATTGCTGGAGAAATGAGTAAATATCTGGAGACAAATGAAAATGAAAATACAGAATATCAGAACTTATGGGATGTAGCAAAGGCAGTATTGAGAGAGAAATTTTTTGCCCTAAATGTCTATATTATAAAAGAAGAAAGAGCAAACATTGAGGACTTAACTGTTCAGGTGGAATTAGAGAAAGAACAGCAAAGTAACCCCAAAGCAAATAAAAGAAGAGAAATAACAAAGACCAAAGCAGAAATAAATGAATTGGAGAACAAAAACAAACAAACAAAAACAGTAGAAAGAATCAATAAAGCCAAAAGTTGGTTCTTTGAGAAAATCGATGGACCCCTAGCTAGGTTGGCAAAGAAAAAAAGAGAAACTACAAAAGGATAGATACTGTATGATTTCACTATTATGATCCTGGTAAAGGTAAACTAAGAGGCTTATAATGTAGAGTGTAGGAGACTTAGAGGTACAAGGAAGCTAGAAATGAATGAACAGCTAATGAGGTTGAACTTAAACATAAGGGAATGGATAAAATGAAGGCAGTTCATTAGTGAGTTTATAAGTAATATTGCCATATTGAAGATGAACATGATTGAAAAGGGTTGTACAGAGCCATGTATCCCATTAATTAACACTACACATATAAATAAGTCCTTCCATGAACTACTTCAAAGATATGAATATTGTACAAAAAGTTGATAATAGAAGGATATGGGGAAAACTATTATTGCATGCTATGGTTTAAATTTAACAGGAAGACATCAACAGTACTACCACAATACCAGGGGCAAATAATTGGGGGGAAAGGGCAAGAGTTTAGGGGAGATTTGGATTTTCTATTTGGTAAGCATGTATTTATTGGCTATGTTTCTCTTTGGAGCAATGAAAATTGTCTAAAACTGAGAGTGTTGATGATTGTACAACTAAGTGAGGATAATGTGAGATATGGATTGTTGACTTTGAACACTATCCATGATGCCTAATGGATGGAGGAGACTGAAGGATACATTGAGAAGCAGAATGGTAAACTGTATTTATATGGTGAAATATTGTGTGGCGACAGAAAGGAATGAAGTCGTGAGGTATACAACAAGGTGAATGAATTTTGAGGACATTAGCCAGAAATAAAAGAGAAAATATTGTAGGGTCTTTTTTAGAAAATACTTATAAGAAAATTGGGGCCTAGATTGTAAATCTTATAGCAGTCACATTTAATCCAGAGCTGTAAATGTTATTTCTAGATTTTGAGATGCTGTGATATACACACATACATATATATATAACCTGGTATCTCCTGGAACTTTGGCTACCTGTGTGATGCCTAAGACTCAGAGTTGGAGTTTTACAGCTCTGAAAGTCATCACCACTGCACACAACAACTGTTAAAGAAACTGAAAAAGAGATCAGGTGTCAATTAGAGATAACAACAAAGCCGAGCTGGATGGGGCTATGGTAAATCAGGATACAGGGGTAAGGATGACATTGCGTGTTTTAGAACTTTACCTAACGTATAAGACCAAAGGAAGAGAGGTTTATTTTGCCCCAAACCTAAGTTTTCTGTAGCACATAATCTAACGCAACATGCCTGGATAGATCTTTTAAACAACTGAAACACTTGGAGCCCAGAATGAAAATGAGGGTTTGTAGCTCTGCATAGCTTAATATAATATGCAGATACATTCCACAGCATGCTGGGGAGATAATTTTGAAATATTGGCAAAGTCCCTTGAGGGACTGGAGAAAAAATTGGAACTATTAAGCTTTACCACTAGGGTACACCTGCTACTGTGTCAAACATTAGGTATTCCAAGCCAATAGGCCAAGCCCTTGATCTTGAGCTTGCTCTTATGAAGCTTATTTCTGTAGCAGAGAAGCTAAGCCTACCTATAGTTATGCCTTATTTTTTTGCTCAAAAGTTACATTCAGAAACCTCTTTTGTTGCTCAGATGTGGCCTCTTTTTCTCTAAGCCTAATTCTGTGGGGAAAATTATTACCCTCTCCCCTGCATGGGACATGACATCCAAGGGTGAAAGTCTCCCAGGCAAAGTGGAACATGACTCACAGGAATCAGCCTGGCCCTGGCACTGTATAATCAACAATGCCTTCCTGACCAAAAGGGAGAAAAGAAATGTCACAAAATAAGGTGTCAGTGGCTAAGAGAGTTCAAATAGAGTTGAGAAGCTATTCTGGAGACAACTTTTATGCAAGCTGCAGCTTGATATTGCTAATTCCTACAGTTTGCCAAACCCCAACCAACACCATTCCTGTTCACCCTAAAGAACACCAAGGGCTCTATCTGAAATTCTATATAAATTTCACATACTAAGATTCCCTTCCAGAAACCCATAGCCTCCAGATGGGTCCCTAGACCATCAGATAAGTCCTGAAATGCAGAGGGGCCAGCCTCTTCAAGAACATTAACTAGTTCCATTCCCTTATCCTATATTACTGACATCCTTTTCCAAAATGAAAAAGTTAGAATGGGCATAACCCAAATATCCCTAAAGATTGGAAGAAGGATCAAAGAGAAGGAAGAGTTACAACAGAGAAGATAGGATTTAACAAATGAGTATGACTACTGAATCATTATATTGATATTTCTTTTAGTCTCCAGTGTCTTGGAGCAGCAGCTAGAAGGTAAAACCTAAAACTGTGGAACCATGACCCATACCAAACTTTGAAATCTGTTCTATAAGTAATTGTTGTGGTATGCGTTGAAATTTATTGCTTTTTTGTACATGTTACATTTCACAATTAAAAGTGTTTAAAAAAGTCACGAGATATGCCTACCTCAAAACTTAACTTTTAGTAGGCTCTCAAAAACATCAGCACATTTCCCTTTCTGTCATTTCTTATCTATATGATTTACATATATGTGTGTGCATGTGTATGTGTGCACACATATACAAACATGCACACTGTCTCATATACTAATTATGATCGTAAAAGTCTTATTCCCCAATTAACAAATAATTTTCTCATAGACAAAGACTGTACCTCACACACTGGATTCCTTATACCTGGGGTTGTGTACATAGTTCAGGAACATTTTTTAGTTTGATTTGACACAAAACATAGCTGTCAATATATTGGTACCCCCTACATCTCTCTCATTCGCTTTGAGGATTTTGTCAGTTTGTCCATGTTTCTTGGGAGAATCAGCCATCAGCCAAGGGTGCACTATCCATGATAGATTTTGTATGTGTGTGAGGATGTAGTTGAATTCTTCTAAAGAACCCACTCACATTTCTGTTGCCTGGGCTCAGTGAATTTGACCAGTTCTGCTGAAGCATAAACAATGCTCTCACCCTCCCCCAACTTTAAGTCAGTCCTTGGGGAGCTGCCAGTGAAGATAAACCAGAATGACAGCAATAAATGTGGCTCTTCCTCAGAGGTGCCCGTGGCACCTCCAGATGGTCAGGCAATTGACTGACCATCACCCCTGCAAATGCCTCATACTAGCTCTTTTACCTGCTGCAAAGGGGGGCACGTGTAGAGCAGGTGTGTCTTTTCTCCTTGGCTTTTTCTGTTCCAGGTCAGTGTTATGAAGAGCTGGATTCATTTTGCCCTTTGGATGCCTCTCTTGGATATCATATCTTTTAATTAAATGTTCTGAAAGCATACCTGGATGGTTAGGAAGACAAAGGGAGAAACGGGGTTATAGACATAGATTCTAATATATGGGGACTCACCAGCATTTATACCTAGTGAATGTAGTCAATGTAGCTTTTCAAACTTATTTTAATAATAGACATTTCTTTATACTAGAATTAGTATTTATTGAGGCTACACGATGGAATATGCTCTAGGAAAAGGGTTTTACATTCATGATTTCATTTTAGTTTAAAAATTCCAGAGGAACATAATATTACCACCACCATCACTTTTCTGAAGAAAATGAGGCTGAGTTAAAGAAATGTGCCCAAAGTAGTACAGCTCATTAGTGTCAGAGACAAGAATTGAGCACAGGTGTCTACATTCAAAGCCCATCATCCTCATTAGCTGTTCTGCAGTCCTCATCCCACACACTCTCACCTCATGGCCTTTCCTAATGCTTTACCTTCCATCCACATGGTCTCTTACCTCACTTCTGCACGTGGAACTTTCATTATCATTTAAGAACTTGCTAAAACCAACCTCCTCTTTGAAAATTTCTACAATTCATTGCAAAAACTGAGCTCCCATTTTCAGGTACACGCTTCAGCTATTTATGTACTTCTGTTATTTCTTATACAACTGAAATTACCTCCATAAAAATGATCTATTTCATTTACTTTTATCACTCAAAGTGTGTTGTGTGTAGAGAGAGTATGCAATTAATTACCAAGAAGGGTAGAAGAAAAATAAATAAAACAAAGCAAAACTTTGGGGAATAAAAAAGTCAAATCCAAGGCTGTTAGACATGTTAGCTTCTCACCAGACTGTGTGCTGTTCTCCTGGGTGCACTGCTAGACTATATTTTCCCATTTCCCTTTCATCAAGTGAGGCCTTAGGATTGATGGAAGTGATGTGAGTCACTTTTAGGGCTTGCCATATAAAACTCTCTGTCAATCCTCCATGTAGTCTGCCCCCTGCCCCCATGCCTGCTGGATGTTGACGCTCATGGTGACTTTGGAAGCCATGTGTTGATGATGTCAGGAACTCTTTCCCTGAATGACTATTTGGAGCAGAGCCTGCCTTCCGACTCCCATCTGCCACTATTGTTGAGTAAGAAATAAACTTCCATTGTGTTGTAGCCACTAAGATTTTGGAATTCATCTGTTATAGCACTGGTCATATCATAACAAAGGTGGGGAGTGTACCAATTATTTTTTTAAAAACCCAGTATTTAAGGAAAACTCTGTATGAAGAATGGAAACTACCAGTAAGTGGCTTCCCTTTACAGATGTGTGAACTGACTTCATTGTCCATTACCTGGTATAAAAGGAGGGATGTGCAATGCTGGTGTGTCTTTCCTTCTTGGCTTTTTTTGCTCTGACTCAATACTCTGGGTGGCCTGGGCATTTTTCCCCTTTCTTGACTTCTTTTTGAGATTGCAATCTTTGATGAACTGGTCTGAAAGATCATCTTGATAGAATACAATGAAAAAGAAAGAATATAAAATGAATAAGGACCCAGTCATACATGGATTGGTTTCCAATTATACCTGATGATAGAATAGAGGTCATTTAGCCTGTAAAAGAAAAATAGTCAATTATTTTGACCTTCCCTACAGAAGGCTTTATTAGCCTTGCATGAATACATATACTAAAATGGGACACTAAAATTATATAAAATCCCAAATAAGGAAAACTCAGATGGAAAACTCAGATTAACCAATCAAGGCAAAGAAGAACTTTTAAATATGGTCAGGTAAGTCACACAGTGTGTTGGAGTTAAATTTCTGAAAGGAGAGTAGATTCTGTATACTAAATGTTCCTTTTCAAATTTCTTTCTTGAAGACTTGCTCTCTTTGAAGATCCCAAGAACCATTATGGAGGCTTTGACTCTTTACAGTTTTGGAAAGTTTCCCAAGGGGTTCTCAGTAAATTCCTCACTTGCCTTCATTTCTGTGCCCAGTCAAGTCCTCCTGATGGCTCAGACCTGGGCTTCACCATTTTCCTTTTTATTGCCTTCTGGCTTTGCAACTCTTTTGCTATTTTGCAATCCTAATCCAAGGTCCTATTTGTCTTCTTATTCATCTCTTTACTTTTCTAAAGATTTTGAAGCCAGGGTTTTATAACACTTTTATTAGGAATTGCTATAAATAATTTTTTTATTTTGCCAGGATCGCTATGACAAATACCCCAAAATGGGTTGTGTGCTGGTTTGAAACTGTTATGTACCCCAGAAAAAAACATATTCTTCTAATCCATTCTTGTGAGCAGGATATTTTGATTAGGTTGTTTCTATGGAGATACGAGTCACCTATTTCTTAACTGTCTTTATGGGAGTACTTTATTAGAGAATAAAAAAGACAATAAAAGCTGAGTGAGCCTTGAGACATTTAGAGAGAGAGAGAGAGAAAATGCCCTGGGAGAAGTTAAGAGAGAAAGACATTCCCAGAGACATTTTGGAGACAGAGGGAGAAAAGCCCTGGAGACATTAAGAATGGCCCTGGAGACATTAAGAAAGACACTCAGAGAGAAGGCTACTGGAATCAGAAGCTGAGAGCAACAGAACCCAGGAACAAAGGACCAGCAGATATCAGCCATGTTCCTTCCCATGTGACAGAGGAACCCTGGATGCCAGTAGCCTTTCTTCAGATTCAAGGTATCTTTCTCTTGCTGCCTTAATTTGGACATTTTCATTGGTGTATTGCATTCCAGCAGCTTTAGCAAACTAAAATAGGTTGGCTTAAAAAATCAGAGTTGTTGCTTGATGTAATCCTTCAGGTTCTGTGTCTTGGGGTAATCTGTCTCATTCTTTGGCTTCTCCTGCTTTTGGCTTCTACTTCCATGTCCAATTTCCTTTGCTTTAAGGACTTCAGCCATATTGGATTAAGGTCTGCTCTCATTCAGTTTGGCCAACAACTAACTAATAATAACATCTTCTAAGGTCCTATTTAGAAATGGGTTCACACCTACAGGAATGTAGATTAAGACTTGAATGTATCTTTCATTCAGTGTCCAGCAATGCTTTATTAAAGTATTTTCTCTGCTCTATTTTACACCTCTCTGCTTTAATGTTGTTGTCCCTTGAGCTCCTGTGTCATTGTTCTAGCACTTATTTATCGGTCTATAGAGCTTTCCTGGAGGTTAAGGACTATATTCTTTTTATACTTCTATTCTTCATTGCTTCTCCATCTAGTGGGTACTCAACAAATACATGTTGAATGGATAAGTTTAAGTTCAAATCCTACCTCTGTCAATGAACTTGGAATTTAATGTCTGGTAATTTTAATATTCTCAGTTTTTAAAGTGGGAGATAATATTAAAGCATTCTGTGTGTGTGTGTCTCAGAGAGAGAGAGAGAAGTAAGTTTGTTAATTTTTGTACAGCACCTGATATATTTATTTGCTATATTGTTAATGCTCAATAAATGCTCACTCTGGTTATTGCTTATCCCTAACCTTCTACAAGGCCCAGATGAAACTTCCCATCTTCATGAATCTTTTTATATGACTCACATAAATGTCCTAGATATTTGTGTTAGTTTGCTAGCTGCTGGAATACAATATACCAGAACTGGGATGACTTTTACAAAAGTAGAATTTAATAAGTTACAGGTTTATAGTTCTAAGCCTATAACCTTGTCCAAATTAAGGCATCTAAGGAAAAATACCTTAATTCAAGGAAGGCCTATTGGTCTGGAACACTTCTGGCAGCTGGGAAGTCACATGGCTGGCACCTACTGTTTCCTTGCTCCTGGGCTCCGTTGCTTTTAGTCTTGGACTATGTATGGGGGGTTCCTCACTTTGCTTCTCCAGGGCTGGCTTTTTCATCTCTTGGTTTCCCTTGGCTCTCTCCATGTTCTGGCTTGCTTAACATCTCATGGAGACATCTGCTGGGCTCCAAGCATCTCCAGACATCTTTGTCTCTGTTCTCCATGTGTCCACATCTGCGTCAGCTCTGCTGTGAAGTTTCTGTCGGGTTCTGAGGCTTCTGTTGTTTCTCTAGGCTCTGTTGTTTCTGACTCCCTCCAAAATGTTTCCTCTTTTTTTTAAATTTGCATATGGGCAGGAGGCACCAGGGATCGAACTCCAGACCTCCAGCACGGCAGGTCGGAGCTCTGCCTGCTGAGCCACGGCAGCTGCCCTGTTTCTTCTTTAAAGGATGCCAGTAAACTAATCAAGACCCACCTGGAATGGGTGGAATCACATCTCCCTCTAATCAAAGGTCACACCCACAATTGGGCGAGTCACAGATCCATGAAGATAACCTAATCAAAAGCTACATACAATACTGAATCAGGATTAAAAGAAACAGTTGCTCCTAGAATATTGGATCAGGATTAAAACATGGCTTTTCTAGGGTACATAATACTTTCAAACCGGCACTGTGTTCTTTCTCAGTTTCTGAGTAGCCACCACATTTTTGGTCATGAATCACCTTTAAAAGGTGATCTAATTATTATTTTTGCATATATTTCTCTGCCTCTTTGATGACACATCTTATCTTTTATCTCCTTAGGAGCAATGAATAAATGCTTGTTGAATATGTGTTTCTGTGAATGAACTAAAATATGTTATGTATTAGGAAGTATTCATTGGAATAGGATTCAAACAGGCAACAGTAGTTATTTGTCTTTTCTGTAAACTATAACTATAGCCTGGATACAGTCTACAGTGTACATATATCTACAAATATGAATTAATATGAGGAGGTTAAGAGATTAATTAGATCTTTCAGAGTCCCTTTTCCTTCCTTCCTTCCTCCTTTCCCTTCTTTCCCCTCACCTCTTTATCTCTCTTTCTTTCTTATTATATTCAAGTAAATTTCTTTAAAATGTCAAGGATTAAATGATAAATCAGTGTCAAATCTTTTCCCTTCAGTTTTGTGGGCCTAGACATAACCCATATCATTCATCTATGTATTCAACAAAAGTTGATTAAGCTCTTACTGTGTGTATGCCAGGTGTCATGCTAGGTTCTAAACATTAAAAACAAGGGCAATGCGATGGTGGCTCAGTCGCAAAATTCTCACCTGCCATTCTGGAGACATGGGTTGGATTTCCGGTGCCTGCCCATGCAAAAAAAAAAAAGACAAGCAAAAGATATCCTAGCCTTAAAGTTGTATATGTTCTATTGATCTTATGTCTGGATAATCTTTTATTTTGGAAAACCCAACATACACAAAGAACCTACCACAAATATTTAGTAATCATACATCACTATGCCTGCATTATCAAAAGATTACTATATACAACCAAAATGACATTATTCTCTTCAGATACATTTAATAGTAATAAATATTTGTTTTCACCTAGGATATTTTGATAATTTCATCAATCATTTCAATTTAACAAATATTTATTGGAATTGTACCATGTGTAAGGCACTGAACTGTTTGCTGTTGAATTTACATACACTGAGAAAGGAGGTGGGAGAGGGATTTTGCTGAGTACCACCTATGTGCTAGGTGAATTCACATACATTTTACGCATGCTTCAGAATGAGGGATGGGACAACATCCTCTCTGACTTGTAGGTGCCTGCGCTTTACTCTTTGTTAAATATGAATATCATCCCTGCACACAGTATCTTGTTTAGCTTTCACAACAAGCCCACGAGGAGGTTATACTATTATGCCCAATTTACAGATGAGGACGCTGAGGTTTATAAGGCCAGATGAGAGGCTGGAGATGACATAGTTGGCAGTTCATGAGATGAATTTTAAACCTAGGTTCTTGGGACTATGTATCTTAATGCATGGCTGAAAAGGCGATTTTTGAATTCATTACCATGTAGCAGTTATTTTTTCCATCATATTATATATATCATAGACATTTGTGAAATGAATGAATGTATGTTGCTAAGAATGGGCGCTGTCTAGCTGTGGGCTCTCTGGAAATGCAGAATAGATATGGACTTCTTGTTGTCACTATTTGACCCCAAGATGCCACTTAATGCACAGTATAGAGAGCATGGCTTCTGCTTCAGTTTTGACTTTTACTTCAATTGCACTTTTTCCCATTTTTGGAGAAATCCTTGAACATAAAATATCTTGATGGCAAATGGGGAGAGGGGAGAGGAGGGAGAGTCATATAACCAGGCGAGGCATAAACAAAGGCTATGAATATGCAAAAGCCCCATCCATCAAAAGTCTAAGAGTCTCATTTTTAGAAACGGGTAGAGGCAGAAATGTTTCTGGTATTTTCATTACAAAGGTTATGCAAAAAGTCAGTTCTGGAAAGGAAACAGATTGACAATAAAGCAGAAAAAGGCTATTTAAAATTCTATCTTGATAGGCAAAAAGAGATATTTGAAATATTTTATTGGCACTGCACATGGAGTATAAGTGTGCCGGAAAATACTGGAAACAAGCTATGCTGCCACATTTCATTTATTGCCTCAGAAATGCTCTGCCTGGGACTCTGTCAGACCCCCAAAAGAGGACAAAGCCTTTTCTTTCTTTCTTTCTTTTTTTTTTTTTAACTCTAATGAACTTCTTTCCAGTGCTCCAGCTAATATTTACATGGCAGACTTCACAGACCCATGGCTATTTGCCTGTCCATCTGGTGTTGGCCGCCACCAGAAGGCACAGTCTATCAGATTTCAGGGGCCTTGCTCTGACTTGCCAGCAAACTTAGTGGCAGGAAAGTCCCCTTTCTAACTTCCATCGCTGACATTCACACTGGAGCATTTACCTAAATGGCTGCAATGAGAGTCTAGCTTGTCCAGTCTGTCTTCTGAGAGCTCCAGTGGCTGCATTTGCTCAGTGGACATCATCAAAAGAGGACAGGTATTTCTTCTCCAGCACTACAGAAGTACAAGCAAAAAGTCTGTTAGGATGCCTTCTGTTATTTTTTTTTATTCATTTATTTCTTAAATAAATATATTTATTGAACACTTACTATTTTGTTCCTCATTCAATCCTATTTCTCAAGTCTGCGTAGGTATTAGAAGCTATAAACTAGAGATTTAAGTCCAAATAGATTTAAGCCAAAATAGAATAGAACACACACACACACACACACACACACACAGATTTACTGGTCATTGTGATGTAACAAATGTTCAATATTTGCCCTTTGTCAGAGACACTTAGGGAAATTCAGAATGAATGAATTTAGATTTCGAAATCAGTTAGCTGAGAGCTACAGAAAATCTTGATTAGGCTTTGCCTCTATTCTCTCTCTCAGATTCTGCAAAGCAGGATCATGCCCACTTCATAGATGAGGACAATGAGGCTCAGAAACTAATTAATTTATTTAGTTTCATATATATATAAAATAGCCAAGTCTGGTTTCAAATCTAGTTCTGATAACTTCTCCTAGACACTAAAGTCTCCTAAATACAGAGGAGTCCTTTGAGCCATAATTGAACCAGGCTTTTGGTTTTCTACCATTGTATCCTATAACCATTAAGTAATGAAGACTACTTCCTCATCTGTTTTACAATGGTCATAGGGCCATGGTAAGAGAAAATCTGGGTCAAGAATGGAGCCTTATTATTTTCTCCCTAGAGGTTTCTGACATTAGAGCAGGTCTGTTTCCCTTCCCCTCTCCCCATCCTCCATCTTTCATGGACCACAAAACCATTGAAACTTCCAGAGCTATTAGTTGTAGACATTGTCCAGGAGGAATGGAAATCCAGAATGGACATATGTCAGATCTGAATTGGAAATGCATTAGCTGAGATTTATAGGAAGTGTCATTAGAGCCTGCCTAGATTCTATTTCTTGAGCTCCTTTCAGATAATTTATTATTTGTGTTCTCCCATTGCAAGAATGGCTGGAGAGGAATAAATAAGATTAAAACAACTCATCTGATTATTTTTCTCTTGAAATTCCTGGGTCATTGGCTTACAGACCAGTTGTGCTAACATTTCAAGTTCATAGAATAAGTCCAATTCAGTTTTCTTCTATGGAATATGCCAGCCTTCTCCGGGAAGGCCGGAGGGCTTCTCTGGCCTCTGAGATCATTGCACAGCAGATGGAGCCATTAGCTGATCACTTGAGCCCTGCTTTTAGTGTCATTCTGAGCAGACTGATGGTTGTGAGTGACTTCAGCAAAAATCAATTCAGACCATTGTTTTTAGTTTATGTGTAGAGCTGTTGCCAATTCCTGGGACCGTAAAGAAGGATGCTGTTAACTTGGGTTCGGCTAGCCCCTTCCTGACTGAGCAGAGAGGAAAGATAAAGAAACAACACTAGGGATGAAAAGGCTCAGAGCTGAGGACTGGAGGCAGCTACAGGCTCAAAGGTGGCCTTGTGTTCCTACTTAAATTGATCCTCCTCCTCTTTGGGCATAGAGCCATGGGCCCAGTCATGGGCTTAGTGTGGAAAAGAACTCCATGGAGGATCTGGCTAAGATCTTCATTCTGCATAAGAAGCTGAGGCTGAAAAAGGTTAAAATATCCTACCATTAGTTACAGAGAGGCAAGGTCAGCATTTGAACTTAGGCCTCCGACCTTCTACTCTATGTGGCAATGGCATACCTCTCCTTCCCCCCTACCTAAAGCAAGCTGTTCTTTATACTGTTTCTAGTTGCCCAATAGCTGGATATTTAATTTGAACCTGAACTTCTGAATCAAATAGGCCAAGGTTAAATCTCAGTTTTTTCATCAAAATTCATGTGATATTCACGAAGTTGCTAAACTTTAACAGTGTAGTGATAATAAATGGAACCCAAGGGCATTGTAATGAGTTTTGCCCTTTCTTTCTGTAATATATTGCTACTCTGCTAGAATTTTCAAAGGCCAGCATCATTGTAGTGTCCCCGTAGACCTGCATCTATTCTATGTCTCTCTCTGTTCCCCCTCTTACCTTCAGCTTTCTTATCTGTGAAATAGAGAGAATGGTATCTACCTCGTAGAGTTACTGCGAAGACTGAATAGGATAGTTGCATGCTTTGCATATTGTAGGTACTGAATAAATGTTAGCTATTATTTATGAAACATTGACTATACCATGCTACATATCTGGCCAACAAAGTCCAGCTGTATTAAAAAAATCCAAACAATGATTAGATTTTTCAGTTTTCATCTATAAGCTGAAACATGGGAGGACCAGCCTTCATCTGAGAAAAATGGCTGTTGTACTACTGACTCTAATGTGAGGACTCTACTCCTGAAAAATGAGTTGTGCAAGGATCAAGTCAATATGTCAGAGGTTTCTTGACAAGATGAGAACAACCAGTGATTATTCACAAAATTGACACATGTCCTCTGCAAATAGGATGTATTGTCTATGGGGAAAACTGCACTATTTTTAATCAGTGTAATTAAAAGGATGCTGGTGGGGATCCATTGAGCCTCTGCTTGCTAGGGGCCTGAGAGAAGATTTCCAGAATTTGGATTTTACATTCATAAAATATGTTGTGCTGGGTAAGGATGTGCTTTGTCCCTGGGGGGTTAGAAAAGTCTTTCATCATAGATGATGGAATGACACAGATGATGTCATTATAACCTCTTGAAAAACCTGTACACAAAGAAAAGAGCAAGTATGTGGGGGAGAGGGATATTTGGGGTTTAGCATCACCTTGCTAGTAATTGTCATTTTACTTGGCTGTTGAATATTAGTATCCAATGACTTCATCTCCGTACCCTAAACTCAGTAAGAGGTGCTTTTTCTGACTGAGCCATTGTAAGACATGAGCTGATCTAAGTCTTGAACCCAAAAATGGAATGTTTCTATCTCCTATCCTAACTCTGCCCATGAATTTCCCTCTTTAATTCACTCTCCTGTGTCGGCAAAGGTATGCCACTCTTATCATGCTGTCCAGGGAAGCTTCCATCATCTCCCTTGGGAGCTCCCTACAAAATGGGGACTTTCTGGGACATTAGCTCTTTTTTCATACCAAAATACCTGGTCCTCAGGTATTCCCACCAAAAGTCAGGCTCTTAAAAGATGCTTGTTCTCTGATACTTTACATTCGGGGGTGTTTGTAAAACAAACTTTTCTCCAGTACAAAGATTCATGGCCCTTTTAATATTTGTTTTTTCACTTATTGGTTCAGTGTGGTCTCTGCATTTTAACCCCCATACAGTATGTGACTTGGACAGATACTTTGATTGTCAGTATAAGCCCACCCACCCTTACCTGGAAAGCCTGGACCTAAATGTGCTGTGGACATCAGAAAATGTTTCTTATGTAATATCCTGAGCAGGGCCTCAGGAACAACCACAATCAAATATATTAATACTATTTCTGCAGCAATATTATGAATATTCACACGTAATGACATATAATGACTACAAAAAAAGACCCATATCCATTGAGGTCAGGTTTTACTATCAAATGAGTTTGTGTTGAACTTACCAGGAATAAAAATAAACAAACAAACTTTGCATTTCAGAATTTTCAGATTTCTTAATTGAGAATAAGGGATTGTGGATCTACACTTTTTTCCTTGTTGTTCTTTGAGAGAATTTGGGTGGCTGAGTGTAGAATGTACAAGAGAACAAGTGAGATGATTTCAGGGGTTTACGCAAAGTTTTCAGAACCCCAGCTGCTAAACTCTGGTGTCTATGTCTTGCTAATGCTTAAATTCCTTTCACAAGGGACAAAGTTTTCTTTTCACAGACAGAGGGAAACTTGTAAATGCAAATACAACTGAGAGAGGAAATATATTAACTGATGTCGCAATACACAGGGGTTGTTCGTGACAAAGGTTACCTTTGAGAGCAGGAACTGGATGGCAGGGAAGGAATTCCACTAAGTTTAGACAGACCAACACACAGAGCAGCCTGGGGAAATGACACATTTTGCAGAGGCCCACATCCCCTAGCTCCAGTCTGTTCTCTATTTTGTGAGGTCAACAGAGCCATCTCTGTAGCTGAAATAATACTAGTCTGTCCAGAATGAGGCCAGAGGCTGGCCTGGGCACTTTGCTCTTATTCTGTAATAATGCTAGGCTTCTTGGTTGGATGTTAGAATATGCAGTTTAACTCATGGACAGAAAGTTCCTTACTGACTGTGAGCATCTGATGCTGTAAGGCGATATGACATAAAAGCACTTTTGGCTCTTGGTTCCACTCTCTAGCTGGTGAACTTAGGAAAGTTGTATGCACCCTTGGAAACTTAATTTCCACCTCTGTAAAACTGGTGACAGTGTCTATTCTTCGGGGTTGCTGAGAATATTAACAATACAATGTGTATAAAACGTCCACCCTAGGTTTTGGTTCATGCTAATACTACCACAAGTATGACTTGCCTTTTTGATCTGCTAGTCCTGCTCTTGTGATTCTAATATGTATATCTACATTGGATCATCAAAAATCATCTCCTAGACTCTTATCTGGCTTTCCCCGAAGCTAGTGATGTGATTAGAACAGTCCAAGGAACAAACCAACTGCAGAACACCTATTTCCAGGACTCAGGAAAGTGGTGATACTGAATCTCAGAAACAAGCTGACTCACAGTCTAGGCTTGAAATATTCTGAAGACTTTTTTAGTAAGAAGGCCAAATTTACTTGATATAGTAAAAAGTTAGTAGGTTATATCCGCAGCCCACTGTGTTGGCTGGTTAAATTAATAGCCTTTGTCAAACCCCTTTTTAAATTGAGGGTTGAATTCAGGTTTAAAAGTATCCAATTTAAAAAAATCAAACTTGTTCATTTAGTAGACTTGAATTTGGAGTATTTCTTGAGGAGTAACCCTAAACTAAAGTAGAGCATAGAGATGTTCTTTGATTAATGTACTTAGCATTGTAAGCCAAGGGTCTGTATTCTGTGTGAATATCCTGATGCGCCAATGTTCGTCTCAAATCCTGCAATTTAATTTGCGAGGACTTGAGGCTTTTAGGGAGCTCAGGGCCCCATCTCCCCTGGAAGGATGTGAGAGTGGTGAGTTTTCCTGCTCCACACCAAGCCTCAGCTAACCCTGCTCCATAAAGCACAACCCTGTACCACTAGCTGCAATCTTCTTTGTCCCAGTAAGCATAAAGAAGCTGCAACTTATCAGAAACTTGCTTTTCCCTCCACGAAAGTTCTTGGAGTAAAAATTCTGAAGTACTTACCAATCTGTGCAGGCTCTGGGATGAGAAGGCAAGAGATGGGGAGGGCAAGCTTGCTGGTCTCCTCTGCTGCTGTGGCTGCTCTGCTCTGCTTCAGCTCCTCTTATCTGGGGAACAGCTGCTGCTGTTGCCATGGCGATGCTCTGTTTCTCCAGCGCCAGGGCAAAGAGGGATGGAGAGGGAAAGAGGACGAACTCACCGCCACTGCTCTCCACTGCAATAAGTGTCCATTAAAAAAAAAATACAATACAGAGTTGTGCTTTGAGTACCAAGCGTGCATGTCAGAAAAATCCACACAAATCAGCTACAGCTTTTTTTCTCCACAACAACCATGATGTAGGATTTCCTGGCCCATTTTCTCCAATGTGGAAACTGAGGCATGGAGAGATTAGGTAACTTGCCCAAGAGATTCCACAACAAATTTCGACCCTTAAATCTATTTGACTTTAAGTTCAGGGTACTTTCACTCACCACTGCTGCCTCTCAGCATAATATCATAATGACGAGAAGAGTAATTATCATTAACCATTATATAACACTTCCCAAATGCCCAACAGTCTTCCAAACACTTTACACTTACCAACTCATTTAGTCCTCATAACAGCCTTGTGAGACAAGTGTCTGTTTCATTATCCCCATTTTACTGATGAGGAAGTTGGGGCACAGAGTTGTTAAATAACCTGCCCAAAGTGTCACCATGGCTAGTAGATGGTAAGGATAGGTTTGAATCAGGCAATAAAAGCCGAGAGTCCATTTTTTAACCACTTTGCTGTAATGCTCACCAAAAAGTGCACTAGTAAATAACACATAGTAAAGAGAAACATCCTCTGACTCTATAGATTGGGGTGAGGAGGCCAGGAGAATGTTGCTTCCTGAGAGGAACTATGCCAACAGTGCACCAATATTAGGAATACACAGGCATCCTGTGAAAGGCTGGGGGCCAATGGGTTTGAAACAGGGGTAAGAAGGAGGCTGTGCTATTGGAATGGAAGGGAAGGATCTGTTTCATACAAGTTCACTGGAGGAAACTGTCCTGTACTGACGGGAAGAGTGGTGCTTTGTAGTCACTGGTCTGGACATCATGAGCTGGCGGGCCAGTTTGGGGGACTGTATTAGTTAGGGTTCTCTAGAGAAACAGAATCAACAGGGAACACTCACAAATATAAAATTTATAAAAGTGTCTCACGTGGCCACGGGAATGCAGCCTGTGAAGCCGACAATTCTGATGGGAGGGTCTGGACGAACTCCAGAGGAGAGGCTCGCCAGCCGAAGCAGGAATAGAGCCTGTCTCTTCTGAATCCTCCTTAAAAGGCTTCCTTGATTAGATTAAGCATCACTCATTGCAGAAAACACTCCCCTTTGGGTGATTACAAATAGAATCAGCTGTGGCTGCAGCTGACATGATCATGATCTAATTCTATGAAATGTCCTCATTGCAACAGACAGGCCAGCACTTGCCCAGCCAGACAAACAGGTATCACAACTTGGCCAAGTTGACACATGTCCCTGCCCATGACAGGGACCATGTAGGGAAGGGCTTGAGATCCTTGAGAGCACCCAAGAGGCAGCCCACCATGACGTCTAAGAAACAGGTTCTCCCAGAAGAGTTGGGAGTGCTATGATCTCTTGAAGGTTGTAGGCAGCTTCTGGTTGATTTTAACTACCTACAATTAACCAGCAATGGGTTGGTTAATGCTTCCTTCCCATCTGCCAGCATCCCAGGTCATAGGACCTGGACCATAGTAAACTCATCCTTGGTTTGACTCTTAGCTTGTATATCTTTAGAGGCCATGGTAACAAATCACCAAAGAGTGGGTTTCTTTGTCTTATCCAGCTTGTTTTTGGACCTTGCTGGAATATCCAGAGAGATGTGGGGAGCTGCCAAATGGTAGTGCTCCTGGTTCAGAAGATATTTCCCTGTTTGCTGAGGGAAAGCCCTTAGAAACAGCTCTCTGTTCCAAACTGCCTGCTTCATCTTCATACCTACAGCCTTGTTGGCCAATGGGTGAACAGCATCTCCATTTCCAAAAAGATACACTTTCTTTCTAAACTCTTCAATTCTTTTTTCATTAAAGTTTTTTTTTTGAGATGATTGAAAATTCATGTGTAGTCCTAAGAAATAATACACAGATCCCCCACCCTTTGAACAGTTTCCTTCAACTTTGCAAAATTCTAGTACAATTTCATAACCAGGATATTGACATCGATGCAGCTGATTTACAGAACAGTTCTTTCACCAGAGGGATCCCTCATGTTGCCCTTTCATAATCACATCAAGTTCCCTCCCACCTCCACTCATTCATTAACCCCTGGCAACCACTAATCTATTCTCCATTTCTATAATTTTGCCATTAAAAAAAAATAAATGGAATCATACAGCATGTAACCTTTGCTTGTTTTCACTCAGCATAATTCCCTGGAGATTCATCCAGGTTCTTGCACTTATCAATAATTCATTCTTTTTTAAGCTGAATGGTATCCGACGGACTGAATGTACCACAGTTTGTTGAACCTTTCACCTATGGAAGGGCGTCTGGGTTGTTTCCAGTGTTTGGCCATTACAAATAAAGCGGCTATGAATATTCATGTACAAGTTTTTGTATGTGATGATTAGGCTCTGGTATCAACTTGGCCAGGTTATGATGCCCAGTTATCTGGTTAGGGAAGCACTGGTCTAACCGTTACTGAAAGGATATTTTATGGTTGGTTGATAAACTGGAAGGCTGGTTTATGAAATCATCAGTCAGTTGATTGCAGCTGTGGCTGATTACATCTATGATTAACTAATGGCATGCCTCCTGCAAATGAGATGATCCAGGCTGCTGGGTGGGATCTGCTCAGTTGATGGCGACTTCTAAGGGAGAAGAGAGATTTTCACTGCTTTTTCAGCCAGCAAGCCTCTTCTATGGAGTTCATCGAGACCCCTCTTTGCAGCTTCACAGTCTGCCCTATGGGCTTTTGAATCTTCTATTTCCACAGTTGTATGAGACAGCTTTATAAGTCTCATGTTTACAGATATCTCTTGTTGGCTCTGTTTCTTTTTATTTCTATTGGGGGAGTAAAAACCATCCTATTAGCATGAAAACAATCTTTATTTACAATAAATAAAACCAAAAAGGTGGCTGTAGTCAGAAATGGTGACGTGGCAGATTTCCTCACTGGGTTCAGTAGAGGAAGCCAGATGTCATCATGCTCAGGTTCTGTTTCTTTTGAGAACCCTGACTAACACACACAAGTTTTCATTTCTCTAAATGGCCAGGAGTGAAATTGCTGGGTAGCTGCATGTTCAATCTGAAAAATGACACCCAACTCTTTTCCAAAGTAGCTGAATCATTTTACATTCTTACCAGTACTGTATCAATAAACCATTTCTCCACATCTTTGCCAACAATTGTTGTTCTCAGTATTTTAAAAAAGTCATTCTGATCAGTGTGTAGTGATAGCTCATTGTGCTTTTAACTTGCATTCCCTGATGTTAATGATCATGAACTTTCTTCAGGTGTTTATTTATCATGTATATATCCTATTTCATGAAATGTCTCTTCATATCTTTTGCCCTTTTTTTAATTTGATTGTTGGGCTGTTTGACTTTTGAGTTTTGAACGTTCTTTACATATTCTATATATTAGTCCTTTATCAGAAATGTGGTTTGCAAATTGGTTTGCAAAAATCCCAGTCTATAGCTTGCCTTTTTAACCTCTTAACAGGGTCTTTCACAGTGTGAAGGTTTTAAATTTTTATGAAGTCCAATTAATCGTTAAATTTATTTTAAGGATATATAGTTGAGATTATTTCTGAGGCTCTTTGGAGAAGCTGTATTGTGCTAGGGTATTCTAGTCTGTGGATTAAAAAAAAATTTTTGTAAGCTGTATGGTGGGGGTCACACTTCATTCTTTTTCCATGTGAGTATCTAATTATTGCAGCACCATTTGTTGAATTTTTTATTTGTTTGTTTTTGGGGAAGTGCATGGGCTGGAAAGTGGACCCGGGTCTCCCGCATGGCAGGTGAGAATTCTACCACTGAACTACCCTTGCACCCCCTAGTCTGTGGATTTTAACAAACTTTTATGCCCCTTATTTTCCCATAGTTCATCAGCCATTATTTTCAAAGACAGAAGAGAGTATGAATTCCTTACGTTCCCCTTACATAGACATGCATTGTTCTTCCAAATTCAGGTTGTCCTTTTTTTTTTTTCCTTCAGGGCTTTCTAAGCACACTTTAATTGATTATGCCTATCCCTTCTTCTTTTTTAAAGGCAGATGTAAATGGCAACTGAAATGGCAGATGGTAATGTAAATCTATACCTCAGAGAGTTCTAAATAACAGCTGCATATGTGCAAGGCTGAAGTCATAGACCCTTGGCTCACAGTGTAAGTGCAAGGAACCATTGTGTCAATTATATGATTTGTAGGGCCAAGAGCCCTTGGATGTGTGGCTGAATTGACTTTTGGCTTCATTCCTGATGGATGCCTAATGGTATCCATCATGCCTAATGGTAACTAGCTTTAAATGAATATATACTTAATTTTAATCACAGGTACTCAATCTTTTTAAATAAGAATGGTCATAATTGTGCACATTTTCACCAACTGATTTAGGTCAAAAACCTATAAAATATTCACTTGAATTATTTGCCAATCCAAGGCAGTTGTGTTATGGGGCCCTAGCCTCTCAATCCAGGGAGAGAATGCCGAATATTTGCAAGGTGATTTTCTCCCAGTGATATTGCTGTGTCTCTTTTGTTGTCTCCGTCAGCCTCTCTGAGAGAAGAATTAGCTCTCAAATCAATATCTTCTGCTAAATAAGTGTCTTGCCTTGCTTGTTAGCAGCTTTGCATGCATTTTAACTCTCGATAATAAGAGACTAGTTGAATTAATGCACTGTAAGAAAATCTAATGTCATTTATTGTCCTCTGATTGAAATTAAAATACAGAACACATTTAATAGTGTAGAAATGAATAGTCAAATTCTTTATAAGTATCTAAGAAATGTGAGGTAAAGTGAATATTCATCTTTTCCTCTATTTTTTTAAATTGAAAATTTTATTGAGGCAATTGCAGGGTCATATCCAGTTGTAAGAAATAATACAGACATATCTTGTATGTTGTGCCCAATTTCCTTAATGGTGACATTTTGTAAAACTGTAGTAAAATATCACAATCAGGATATTGACATTAGCACAATTTACCTATCTTACTCAGATTTCCCCAGTGTTACTTGTATTTGTTTGTGTGTGTGTGTGCACCAAGTTCTATACAATTTTGTCATCCTCCTGGATTTATTACCACAGTCACAATAGAGAACACTTGCAGTGCCACAAGGATCCCTTATGCAGTTATTTTATTACTGCCACCTCCCTTTCTCCTATCCATACCTTAAGTCCTGACAAAAACGAATCTGTTTTCCATTTCTATAATTTGATCATTTCAAAATGTTATGTAAATGGAATCATACATGCTGTAACCTTTGGGATTGGCTTCTGTTTTTTTTTTTTTTCTTACTCAGCTGGTTTAGATGCATCTATAATCTGAAACAGCAACACCCAACTGTTCTCCAGAGTAGCGGTGCCATTCTACAGCTCACAGCAATGTGTGAGTGATCCATTTCTGTTCATCCTCTCCAGCATTTGGTGTTGTCGCTATTTATTTTAGCCATTCTCTTAGGTGCGTAGTGCTATCTCCTCGTGGTTTTAATTTGCTTTTCCCTGGCTAATGATGGTGAAAATCTTTTCATGTACTTATTTGCTTATATATATATCTTTTATGCTGAAATATCTCTTTATATGCTTTGCCCATTTTCTAATTGCATTGTTTGATTTTTATTCTTGAGTTTTGAGAGTTCTTTATATATCCTAGATACAAATCTTTTGTTGGATAAGTAGTTTGTAAAAATATTTTCCTATCTGTAGGTTTTCATCTTCTTCAGATGGACTTTCATAGAGAAAAAGTTTAATTTTGTTGAGCTCTATATTAATAATTTTCCTTTTATTATGTTTGTGGTATAAAGTTTCCAAGCACTTTTCCTAGCCTTAGATCCCCCAAATGTTCTTGTATATATTTTTCTTAATGATTTATAGTGTATTTTATGTTTTAAGTGCATTATACATTTTGAATTAATCTCTATATAAAGTATGAGTTTTTGGTAACGGTTAATTATTTTTGCTTATGGATATCCCACTGCTCCAACATCATTTGTTGAAAAGGCTATCCTTTCCATTAAATTGCTTTGCACCTTTGTCAGAAATCAGTTGGGCATAATTGTGTTACTCTATTTCTGGGCTTTCTATTCTTTTCCATTGTTCTGCATCTCTATTCTTCTGTCAATACCACATTTGATTACTGTGGATACACAGAAGTCCTAAATATTAAGTAGAGTGATTCCTCCCACTTTATCCTTCTTTGTCAATATTGTTTTAGCCATTGCCTTTCCATAGACATTTTAGAATAAACTTGCCTATCGTGTTAGTTTGCAAGCTTCCAGAATGCAATATACCAGAAATGAAATGGCTTTTTAAAAGAGAATTTAATAAGTTACAAGTTGACAGTTTTAACCCTATAAAAATGTCCAAACTAAGGCATCCAGGAAAAGATAGCTTAATTCAAGAAAGGCCAATGGGTCTGGAACATCTCTGTCAGCCAGGAAGTCAAATGGCTGTCATCTGCTGGTCCCTTGCTCCTGGACTCCATTGCTTTCAGCATCTGTTCTTGTGGGGGTTCCCCAGTTTGCTTTTCTGGGGCTGGCTTTCATCTCTTGGATTCCCTTGGCACTCTCCAGGTTCTAGCTTGCTTAACATTTCATGGGAAAGCACATGGCAATGTCTGCTGGGCTCTAAGCATCTCCAAATATCCATGTCTCTGCTCTCTCTGATGGCTCAGAAGTTTCTGTTGCTTCTCCAAAATATTTTCTCTTTTAAAGGATTTCCTGGGGTCAAGGCCCACCCAAAATGGGTGGAATCACATCTCCATCTAATCAAAATATCACACCCACAATTGAGCGTGTCACGTTGCCATGGAAATAATCTAATTAAAATATTTCAATCTACAGTATTGAATCAGGATTAAAGAAATGGCTCCCACAAGATTGAATCAGGATTAAAACATGGCTTTTCTGGGGTACATAATACTTTCAACCTATGTTTACAAAAAAAACTTGCTGGATTTTTATTGGAATTTTATTAAACTTATAGATCAGTTTGGGGGAGAACTGATATCCATGAATGCAGTATGTTTTCCCATTTATTTAGGTATTCTTTGATTTCTTCACTAGCACTTTATAATTATATTTTAAGCAAATGGATCCCATATATGTTTTGTTAAATGCATGTCTAAGTATTTACTTTCTTTGGAGTGATTGTGAATGATAAAGTGTTTTAAATACCATTTTCTGCATGTTCATTTTTAGTTTACAGAAATGCAATTGATTTTTGTGTATTCTTTTATCTTGTGAGCTTGGTGAACTCACTAATTCTAGAAGGTTTTTTATTTGTTTTACTTTGTTTTGTTTTTGTAAATTCTTTGGGATTTTCTACACAGACAATTACATAATCTACAGAGATCATTTTATTTATTTCTTTCCAATCTGGATGTCTTTTACTTCTTTTTCTTGCCATATTGTGCTGGATAGAATTTACAGTACCATGTGAAATAAGAGTAGTGAGGGTGGATATCTTTGTCTTTTTACTGGTCATAGGGAGAAAATATGTAATATTTCACCCTTAAATATGTGAGCGGAAGGTTTTTTGTTTTTAATAGATAAAGTTAATGTAATTCCTCTTTTCCTCCCTAACTTTGTAAGATTTTTTAAAGTCACAAATTGGCACTGGATTTTGTCAAATGTTTTTTCTGTGTCAATTGATATAATCATGTAAATTTTCTTCTTTGTTTTCAGATATGGTAGATTACATTGATTTTCAAATGTTGAACCAGCCTTGCATGCATGGAATAAATTCCATTTGGTCATAGCTTATAATTCTTTTTCTACATTGTCATATTTGGCTTGCTAATATTTTGTGGAGAATTTTTGCATTTAAATTGATTGAGAGACATGATTGGTCAGTAATTTTCCTTTTTGTGTTTCTTCTGGTTTTGCTATCAAGTTAATTCTGGACTCATAAAGTGAGTTGGGAAATATTCCCTACTCTTTCATTTTTCAGAAGAAATTGTACTATTTGGTGCTAATTCTTCTTTAAATATTTGATATATATCTCTAGTGAAACCATCTGGGTCTAAAGATTTATTTTTGAGAATTTTAAGTTACAAATTGAACTCCTTTACTGATTGTAGAGCTATTTAGAATGCTTATTTCATCTTGGTTGAGTTTTGGTGGTTTGTAATTTTTGAGGAATTGGTCCATTTCCTCAAAGGTGTCCAATTTATGAGTGGAAACTTGTTCCTTTATTATCTTTTTGATGGCTGCAGGATCTGCAGTGATATCCTCCAGTTCATTTCTGTTATTGGTGATTTGTAGCTTCTCTATTTTTGTCAGTATTGTTAGAGGTTTATCAATTTTACTGATTTTTTTTGAAGAACAAGCTTTTTTGTTTCACTGATTTTCTATAGCTTTCTTATTTTCAATTTCATTGGTTTATGTTCTTATCTTTATTATTGCCTTCCTTCTTCTTTTTGGATTTATTTTGTTCTTTTTTCTAGTTTCTTGAGATAGGAAGTTAAATTATTGGTTTGAGACTTTTCCTCATTTCTAATGTAAGCATTTTAGTGCTATAAATTTACCTCTGAGCCTTGCTTTTGCTGCACCTCACATATAATTTATAGGTGTTTTTATTTTCATTTACTTCTAGATAGTTTTTGTTTATTTCCTTTGAGATTTTTGTATTTCCTTTGAGGCTTCCTATTTTACCCAAAAGCTTTATAGGGCTAATTTATGTATATTTACAAGATTTTCTTTTTGCCTTTCTGTTACTGATTTCTAGTTTGATTACATTGTGGCCAGAGAACACAGTCTGTATGATTTCAATTCTTTTCGATTCGTTGAGGTTTGTTTTATTGCTCAGGATTTGGTCTATCTTTATGAGTATTCCATGGCTGCTTGGAAAAAAGGTATATTCTGCTCTTGCTGTGTGGAGTGTTCCATGTCAGTTAGATCCAATTGACTGACTATGTTGTTCAGATTGTCTGTATCATTGCTGATATTTGATATAGTTTTAACAGTTGCTGGGGGAAAGGAGAAGGTGTAGAAATGCCCAATTATAATTGTGAATTAGTCTATTTCTCCCTTCAATTCTATCAGTTTTTGCTTCATGTATTTTGAGGCTCTGTCATTTGCTGTGTGGACATTTAGGATTGCTATGTCTTCCTGGTGGATTGATCTTTTTATCATTATAAAATGCCCCACTTTGTCTCCAGGAATTTTCTTTGCTACAATTCTAATTGGTTGTATATTAACATAGTAATTCCTGCTTTTTAAAATAGTGTTTTCATGGTATGCCTTTTTCATATCTTCTTATTTTCATCTTACCTCTGTCATTGAATTTGAAGTAACTTTCTTAAAAGCAGCATATAGTTCATGGGTTTTTTTTTGGTCCATTCTGCAGATATCTGTCATTTGATTGGTACATTTAGACAATTTAAATTTATGATAATTATTGGTATATTAGTGATTAATTCTGCCTTTTTATCATTTGTTTTCTATTTTCCTCCTTTGGTTTTCATTCCATTGTTTCTCTTTTGTTGCCTTCCTCCAGGTTACTTGGACATTTTTCTAGGATTACATCTTGATTTATTTATACTTTTCTTGAATGTTTTTCTTTGTGTAGTTTTTTTTTGCAATACTTTCCCTAGGAATTACTATTATATAGTTTATGGCCTATTTTTATTAACATTTTACCATTTCTAGTGAAATGTGGAAACTGCTTCCATTTAGTCTCTTTACCTCCCCATTTTTAAATGTAACTTTCTTGAATGTCACATGGTGTTATAATCCAATATAATTTATAAACTGATGAAGAAAGGATAGTCTATTGCATATACTCAAATTTCTGCTCCTTCTGCTTTTCTCTTTTCCTTCCAATGCTTCAAGATCCCTTCTCTTGTCATTTCCTTTTTATCTGAAAAACTTCTTTTAGCCAATCTTTAAGAGTAATTTTGCTGGGAACAAATTCTTTTAGTTTTCTTTTGTCTGATAATGGTTTTATTTCCCCTTCATTTCTAAAGGATCATTTCACCAGATATAGAATATGCAATTGAAAGTAGTTTTTTTTTCAGTGGTTTAAACATATGTCACTCCCTTCTGGCTTCAGTGGTTTTAGATGAGAAATTTGCTCTCATTTGATTTGGTGTTCCCCTACAGGTGATGTGTCATTTCTCATTTTTTTTAATCTTCAGTTTTCAAAAATTTAATTGTGGTGTGTCTAGTTTGGATTTATTTTCTTTATCCTATTTGTGGTTTGCTCAGTGATTTGGTTTGCTAAACTTGCTGAAATGTGATATACCAGAAATGTCATGGCTTTAAAAAGGGAATTTATTAAGTTGCAAGTTTACAGTTCTAAGACCATAAAAATGTGCAAACTAAGGCATCCAGAGAAAGATGCCTTAACTTCAAAGAAAGTTTTGATGACGTTCAGGGTTTCTCTGTCAGCTGGGAAGGCACATGGTGATGTCTGCCAACTTTCTCTCCTGGCTTCTCCTTTCTAAAGAGCTTCCCCAGGAGTATTTTCCTTCTACATCTCCAAAGGTCTCAGGCTGTACAGGCTCTGCAACTTTTTCCAAAATGGTTCTCTCTTAAAGGACTCCAGTAGGCAGATTAAATATCTACCTTGATTGGGCAGAGATGCATCTCCATGGAAACCACCTAATCAAAATGGAAATCTTGGGTGGGTCACATCTCCATGGAAACAATCAAAATGATTCCACCCAAGAATACTGAATTAAGGTTAAAGAACATGGCTTTTTTGGGGTACACAGCAGTTTCAAACCAGTATGCTCAGCTGCTTGGAGCTAAAGATTTGTATCTTTCACCAAATTTGGGAAATTTTGAGCCATTTTTTCTTTTTTTTTAATTAGAGAATTTGTAGGTCTTTTCTCTTCACATTGTTATTTTCTCTGTTCTTGGTATGATGAGTGATTTTTTATTGTGTCCTAAACATTTTTTTCTTTTACATCAGGAGATTCTAGTCCTATTTAAAGCTTTTATAAAGTCTAAGACTGCTTACACAACCACCCTTTAGACTTAGTGTGTGGATCTTAACTTACTTTTGTGGACAGTACTTTCAATAGAAGTTTAACATTTGAATTTTTCAGTGTTAATTTGGTCTGATAGGTATATTCCTGGTCACTGGGACTCAGATGGTCCCTGCTGATGTTGTCTGAGGGAGAAAAGATGTTTCCCTATCCAGTTACCACAATTACTTCCTATCTCTCAGCAGAATAGGTAAGTCTCAATAAGATGTTGTCCCTCTAGGTATTCCAAACCAGTTCACCTTCTTCTTCCAAGTTTTCTTTTAGTTGTCTTTTGTACATTCCCAGTATTTATAGTTATGCTTAGAGGGGATGAGCAGGGAAAATCACGTCAACATCATCTTGTCTGAACTGGACATCTCTTCTTTTCCTCTTTTATGTTTAAAATATGGAAAATTGAAAACAAAAATGTTGGTGCTCTAATAATCATTCCTTTTATGTGGCTTAAGAATATGAGGCACAGGGAAATTAAACACACAGCTAATAGATAATAGAGACAAGATTCAGTCCTACATAGTCTGGCTCCCGCATCTGCACTAACCATATTGATACTCTAAAGCTGCTTGGTAATTAGGAAATGGATCGGAATTCAGGGAGACTCACTTTCAAAAGGACATAAGAGAATATTTTACTTAGAATTTAACTCGTTATGATTACACTTGTTTCTACTTTCCTAGTGGATTTCTGTTGGAGCACGCCAATGTGTGGCCTTCTTTGTTGGACCTTGAGGTATTTACCATGAGTCAAAAAATGAATTTGCTAAGTTTTGGCCTCAGAGAACTGAAAGGTTTATTTGGAAGAGGAGAGTTAATTCCCCTGAAGATTGACTTGGTACCACACCTGGTATTAGGTGTTAGGGAATTACAAGTGAAAAAGTTGTGGTCTTCATTATAAACTGCTACAAATGAGGTCAGGTGGAGAAAAATGATAATAAGATGCACTGAGTGCTGCAGCAGAAATTTGAGCAAGTGCTATGGGAGCCCAAGGAAAGAAGCAAAACCTGTTTTTTTTTGGAGATAAGTTGGAGTGTTTGAAGAAAGTGAGAGATAGCTTTTAATAGAAGTCAAGGAAAGATCATCTAGACTGAAAAATGATAGCACAACTATTCATCCATCCAGCTAAATTTTGAGTGATTATATGCAGGCAGTGTGTTGTGTACTGCAGATACAATGATGAATAAAATGTGAGCCTGTCCAAAATAATCTCAAAGTCTTTTGTATGGAATGTGGCAAAAGTATATGGCCAAATACAACCAAATTTTGAAAGTTGGAAGAACACAACCACTATTTACCTATACTTCTGAAAAAGAACATAAAATTTAGCTCTTTCTGTATTTGGTGACATGTAGTTTAAAAACCTATCACATTTTAAATAAACATTTGAATTATTTCTGATATTTTGGCTTCAATGTTAGCATCTCTCCAGGAATATAGGTGAAATAGCCCTTTAATGACTTGGGCTGACCACTATTTGTTGATGTGATTTGACTGGTCTAAATCTACCTGTCTATCTTCTCACTGGAGCTTTCTGATGCTTAACAGGGCATTTAATCTGTAATGTGTTCCCATTTTCCACACACATGGAACCCATCCTTTTTCCCACATCTCTACATTGGTTTTCTTTTACTTCCTTCAACTGATTCAGTCTGAAGCATTGCCCCACCTAGCTGCATCTAATCACCAGGGCCCAGCCTATCTGTTTATTTTATCTGAATGACATTTAGAGCCATGAGGCCTTTGAGCACCATTTTGGCCCAATGAGTCACACTGACCTTCAATGTCATTCTGACCCAATGAGCCACAGTGACTGTGGGCACCATTCTGACCCAAGGAGTCATAGTTATTATAATCTTGAGACAATGTGATCCAAAGGATTATAGTCACTCTGACCTTGAATGCCATTTTGACTAAATAAGTTATGGTCCCACTGACCTTGAGTGTCATTCTGACCACAGAGGCCATAATTGATGTTGAGTGTCGTTCTGATCCAAAGGGGCATAGTCATTCTGACATAGTTACCCTTTATTGAATTACTATTACAGTGTCCAACTATATTCTTATTAATTTTCATTCCAACTCTATGAGATGTCTTATATTATAGGCATAAAACCTGGTACTCAGAGACCGAGGTAACCTGTTAGGCTGGTTAGCTACTAATGAGCAAGAGGATGATTTGAACCCAGATCTTTCTTCCCAAGTTCTCAGACTCATTTGCCCCATCCTGTAATGAGTTTGACATTTTCCCTAGCTGTCTCTGCATTGGTGGTCTTTCCATGTTTCATGATCTCATATCCCTCTGCACTGATGAAGCTGATGGACCTGACCCATCATTTGTTTCCTCATAAAAACCCAGCTATTTAATGGTAATATTTTAATATTCTTTCATTAGCAGCAGCAAAAGTACCACATCAATATAATACAGTGGGATATGGGAGAATTTGGATTTTCTTTTTATTTCTTTTCTGGAGTAATGAAAAATGTTCTAAAATTGATCATGGGGCTGTATGCACAACTAACTATGTGATCATACCGTGAGCCAGTGATTGTGTACTTTGGATGATTTGTAGGGTATGTGAATTTATCTTAATAAAATTGCCTTAAAAATTCATGATAGAAAAGAAAAACTCAGCTGATTTTATTCTTCCTGAATAACGTGCTTACAAAACTGGACATTACCCTGCTGCATCAAATGGTGAAAACTGCTCAGCAGAACAGCAAGACAGTCATGTGGCTTTCATTTAATTATTAATCCAAACCTTTGTTTGAATATTAATTCTATCACAGCTTTACTGAGACCCAATTAAATACTAAAGAAGAGAAATATACTGAAAATATGCTGACTGATGAAGCTATAACTCACTACAGGCACCCCAAATGCTGTCTGGTCACTGGTCACCTCTCATAACACATGAGAAGGAATAGGCTTGTGGGGAACTCATCACCCTCTTCCCTTGCTTGCTTCTTTCCAAAATCTAAGACTTGCCTAGATTCTACAAAATCCCCACTAGAGACATAGAACAACAAAGGAAGCGGGCCTAATCCCTGCTGTGTTGCCAAAGCCTGTCAAACATTATCGCAAGCATTCATCTAAGGCTGCCTTGTTGGAGGAAACCAGTGAGGGAATTGATGTCAGCTACCAGATGGTAATAGTGGCAGACACTAGACGCCGTTTATGGGGCTTCTAAACACAGAGAGAACAAGCTCATATTTTTTCCCAAAGGGCACATAGAATTTTAAGGTATGTGCAATGCAGTTTAAAGTTTCTGTTGCTGATAGGGAAATGATTAAATATAAGGAGTTATCATATTTGAATTATCACAAAAATATTAACGAGTTCGTTAACTTTTCATAAGCATAAGAAAAAGTGTTGAGTAAGGTTTTTTATGATGTAGAAAAAATATCTTAAAGTTTTAGGACTTTGCCTCTTTGGTTTCAACTGCATGAAAAATGATACACAATTTAGGAACAAGCAAAAGTGAATTTTAAACCCAGCATGTATTTAAAATAGCAGTTATAACTTCTGCATTTGACTTCAAGGAAATTACATGCCTCATATAACTACACTCATAAAGCCCCAGTGGGAAGCTCTCTTGTCTTTTGCCAGTGAGTAGGTCAGCTACCAAATTTCTGACAAGGGTCTCTGGACAGAGCTGTGGCTCTCTCCTCTGTCCAGTCCTCTCTGGCCTGACAGTGAAAGTTCTAGAATGTCATACTAGGAGGGGCTTAAGGAGGCACTCTAATTGGAAGGAGAGATCAATAGATGTGCCTTTAAGCTGCATTTATAAAGCAAGTACATGGTTTTTACTAGATTGTGTGTTCATTTGGGTTTGGCTTGTTGATACATATTATGGTGAGGCTAAGTTAGCCATCTTTTGTCTTTGCCTGCCAGTGCTTCCAGAGAAACTTTTCTTATATTCCCCAAATAATTCAAGAATTGCAATGATACAATTTCACTTTGAGGGCAATTTGAATATCTTCAACTAGAATCAGGGTTCACTTGATCTGTTTCCAACTTACCTCCCCAATCTGGCCACCCACTATTTCCTAAATGATTTCTTCCCTGTTCCAAGTCCATAATCTTGTCTCAAGCATATGATGTCCCGGGAAAGGAAACACAAAATTTGAAATCATAAAGAGCTGGGCTAAAAACCTTTATTGTTTAAGCTCTGGCTGACCACAGATAATTTAATGTCTATGAAACATCATTTTTTCCCACTTGTAAAATAGAAATAGTAATACCTGTCTTGCAAAGTTGTGGTGAGTACCAGGAAAGTACTTGACACAGCTCTTGGCTCATAGTAGCCACCAGATAAATACTTGCTCTCTTCCTTTTTTCCTTTTCTCACCTTTTATTCGCACACCCCCTTTAATGATAAATCAAGAATCATTTTGTTAAATAAAAATCTCCTGGCTCAACTTAGATAAAATCAGTATTTAGAGGTTTATTAGAGCTTTGAAAATCATGTGTGAGAGCATCTAGTTAGAGATGATAACTTCATGATCATTCAAAGTGCATCCATTAAAATATAAGGTGGAGGAGAGACTTCTGCTATCAATTAGGATGTAGGACATTGCAAGAAACCTTTGTTTGTAACCTAACAATGAGAATAAGCAAGATGAGCCATAAAATCATAATTTTTGGTTTCTAACCCATCAAAATTGAAGATGCAAAGAAATCCACATGAACTTAATTAAGAAAGTAACTAATACTTCCTAAGAGAGAAGGAAATTTCAAGTACCCTCATCCCTGGTAATGGTAGGGGAGCAACAGTAAGCCATTGAAGACAGAGATAAGGAAAAACCTTAACGGCTGAATATGAGTTGGAGTGATGGATTAGAATCTTGACTATCCCTAGACACACAGTGAATTTACACTTACCTTCTTTCATTTCCCCAAGGGTATTCATTGAGTGCAAGGGATTAGGCAGTATGCTAAAGGCTGGAGCAAGATAGGCAGACTACGCCAAAGCAAAGATGTCCTCCCTGAGAAGCACAGGCCCTTCCCTCAAGTTCATTACAATGGCCTACTGAAGGCTCATGCAGGGCTGGAGAGCTAAGAGAAACCTTGCTCCTGGAGAACTTCAGACTGCTGAATACAAGGCAGTGACCTCTTGACTTGGGAGCAGAGCAGAAAAAACCAAGAGCAATTGCTTCAAGGCACTCCAGACTCCAGATTGTCAATGTCTAAAAGCAAGCAGGATGGAGAGAGATCTCATGTTGGGGACAATGAAGGTAGCATATATAGATTCCACCCTCAGCAATGCCGAAAACATGCAACATGGCCGCCAGGGCTAATACAAAAATAGCCTAAGCTACAATCAACCTTCTTTATGGAAGTACTAGTGGTTCGCGCCAAAAGTACAAAACCGCGCCAAAAGTACTAACCTTACAAACTGCCTTTTACCCTAGCAACAGCAGCAACCAATCCCAGTAATCTGCCCTCCAGCCTAGCGACAGCAGTGACCAATCCTAGATTGCCACCCGTCCCTACTAGCCACTCCTTCTTCCAAAAGCATATATATACCCAGCCCTCTCAATAAAACTTTGCA
>PVIY010015408.1:0-53919 GCA_004026745.1 Myrmecophaga tridactyla | reverse complement strand
TCTCTGTCCCCTCCTCCCGGCTCCCTCCTCCCCCAACTCCCTTCTCTCCAGGCCCCCCGCTCCGCTCCCCCCTCCCCTCCTCCCCCCTCCTCCCTGGCGCGGGCCGCCTCCCCACCTTCCCGCGGAGCCAGCAGCCAGACCGACCTGTCCAATGGCTGCACTTTCCTCCCGCGGCCGCGGAGTCGCTGGGGATGGAGCAGCAGGGGAGGGAGCCGGGCACCACCGGGCGCCACTCTGGCCCGCGGGTCCCTGGGCCCGGAGAAGAGGGGGTGCGCGAGGTCCCCCGAGAGTCGGGGTTCCCCCCCCCCGCCGGGCCTCGGCGCGACGCCGGCACCCACAGGACCCTCGGCCCCGCGCGCCCGACGACGGGGTCTTCCGGGGCGCCGGGGGCTTAAGCGCAGCCCGCCAGGCCCCGGAGGGGTTGGGGCGCCGGAGACAGGGTGGGCGGAGAGGGGCCGTCCCCCCACCCCGCGCCGCCCCGCGGGCCCTGGACTCCGCGTGCAGGAAGAGGGGCGCTGCAGCCTAGTGCCCCCCGCCCCCAGCAGCCGCGTGGCGGAGGGTTTGCGCGAGCCCGAGGCCGGGTTAAAGGAACGGGAGCCCACCGGGGTCCCCCGGGGCGCCCCCCGCTCGCCTCGCTACATTGTTTGTGTTTTTTGAGCTCGCGGGTGGGCTTCGGAGTTAACCCTTCCCAGCCCTGTCATTAGCTGCCATCGTATTTACCCACAACTAACCCCGATTATAAGAGGACACACACAAAGACGCAAGCGCGGCGCCCTGGTCAGACGTGCAGGCCACAGCCAGGGCCGGGCTGCCCGGGTGGAGGCCACGCTCCCACTTAAGAGCTAAGTGACTTTGGGCAATATACTTAATTTCCCAGTGCCTCGATCCCCCATCCGTCAAGTGGGGTTAATTACGGTCGCGCCCTTAAAATTTGTTTCCGCTATGAATCCCTAGTTAGTAACGTTTTCGTAAAGACTGGGGCAGCGCCGAGCGCCGAGTAAAGGACTTTCTTTACAAGGGTTTCCTCAGAAAGAGAACCATTCATCAAGCGCATACTTTGCTTCAGTGGTTTAGATTCAAAAAGCCCTTTAGCCTCTTCCTTGCGCTCTGCTCCGCGCTCTGCAGTCCAGAGGGGTGGGAGGCCCCGGGCAGGCGCCCGGTTCGTGGCGGCGGGTCAGCAGCCTCCATCTAGACACTCGCAGCCTCCCTCTGCTCTGCAGGTCGGCTGTGGGGAGAATGGCTGCTTCCTTGTTACTTGGCTGGCAAGAAAAGAGAAGCAGGTCCAGGAACGCTTTTCCTAGTTCGATATTCAATTTGCTTTTTATTTCAGAAAAGAAAATACCAAGTGTACACCCACTTAATCATGCCAAGCCCCCTGCTCTCTCCTGAGCCTGCCAGCATCTGGCTGGTCCCAGCCCCGCCCCTCCTCCACCCCCTCCATCCTTAGGTCCCTTTATTTCTGCTCAGCCAGGAGGGCGTAAGTACTGTTTTTTTCTGTTTATATTACCTCTGATTTCAGTCCCTGGGATATTTTTTGTTTAACGTTAACCTTGGAAACTAAGTCTTTGCATCAAAACTTGTTTGTAGTTTAGTCGATGTTGATGATTTATCTGCATCCCTGCGAAATCCATGTGGAAAACTTTCTAAACATTCTGTATAACTCCACTTTCCATTACATGCAACATTATGAGGGACCCGATTCAAACCAGGTAAAGAAAACACCCTCCTTTCAGTCTGCGGTATTTCCCTTTCTACTTTCCACAGGACAATGAGCATTTCCTCCTTCTCTGCGAAGAAATAAGCCTCCGCCTTTCGCTAGGGCCATTCGCGTTCTTTTTTCCCTCTTCTATTATTTTGTGCAAATCCTTAGTGTTTATTTTTCCTGTTGTTATTACTGACACTCTTAATGGAAGCTATGTATGTCTGTGAGAGGAAATATGAACTTTGATTACTGATTATTGATTACTGAGTGGTAATTAAGTCGGGCTAGGGGGTTAGCCTACCCCTGCTGCTGTTCCATTGTATTGCTTTACTTCTACTCAGTCTTATTCTGAAGAATATCCCACTTAGGAAAAAAGTATGAAAGAGAACACAACCATGCAGAAATCAATCATGATGTTTTCATGTTCAGAAATAAAAAAAGAGCATCATTGTATATCTCACTGTAAAATGAACTTAGGTTTTGGCACTTTGCCTTAAATGCCTACCAATAAGTATTTGAAAATAAAAAGTTACTTTGCCTTTACATTATAGCACCCTGCAAATGAATAAAATGCATGTAGGACACTGTGTCCAGAGTGAAATGGACAGAGTTGATTATCCACGTAATCTTGGCTCAAGCCTTGGAGACAGACTTGAGTTTGCCATATACACTCACATCAATTTGCTAAATTGTCTATTTCAATTTATTGGTGAGAAATTAAGATTTGTAGACAAAGTTTCATCTTCCGTTTACATGACAGAGGAGTTGTGATGAGTGGTGGTTTGCTTCTGTTTCTTATAAAGATGGTAAAAGAGCTGCTGACTCTTACCCACTGGCTTAATTTTAGCTGATTATTTCAGAACAAATGAATCAGGAAGGGCAGATGGGTAACAATTGTGTTCTTTGCCCATGACAAGCATCAGGAATGGCTCTCTTCTTTGATCAGAATCATCACAGCACTTTGGGTGGACAGTAGCACCTGAGCTACTATCTGAACTAGATTCCCCACCTGTTCGCAATCCCTTAACTACAGCCTCCTTTAGAGGGAGTTGCGCGTCTCCGAGCGCAGTACCACCTGTATAAAGGGACATTGTATGAGCCCTGTCATCCCACCTCCAGCTCTAGTAATGCCATGTGCCCAAGAACCTGTCCTAAACTGAAACTTGACCAACAGCTTGCTCAAGAAAACAAATTGCCTGAGATGCAGAATAAATTGTGGTGTACTTAGCATTTTTTTACTCTGTTAATTATAATTATTGCAGGAAGTAGTTTTTGTGCATCATAATGGCATTTGGTAAATCTTCCAGTTGCTGTCACAGGGAAATTGCTGTCAGTGGATTGTTTTTATTCAGCCCCGGTATTATGCACTTTTCATCTAGGTCTGTGTCATTTCCTGTCCCTCCTTATTTAATAGGGTTATTTTCTGACCTCCGGTACACAATTACAAGTGTAATTTGTTCATTTTGGTTGACTTCTGTTCTCACAATCAACTGGGATTTTATCGTACAAAATGTCTACATTTTGTTCTTTTCCAGCATTCAGCAGAAAAAAATTATGACTGAAGTGTTTTTCTGAAATAATATATTAAGGTGAAATTGAGATCACATAAAATTAACCATTTTAGAATGACAATTGTGTGACATATAGTACATTCACATTGTTATGCAACCACCTCCCTATCAGTTCCCAAATATTCCCATCATGCCATAGTAAAATCCTCTACCCATTAAGCATTTTTTCCCTATTTCTCCCTCCTACAGTTGCCTGCAACCACAAATCTGCATTCCATCTGGAATCATACAATATGTGAGGTTTTGGGGCTGCCTTCATTCACTAAGCATAACACTTCAGAGATTCATCCAGGTGGTAGCATGTATCAATACTTCTTTTCTTTTACTGTAGATACCACAATTTATTTACCAGGTCATCCACTGGTGAACATTTGGGTCATTTGCACGTTTTAGCTATTCTGAACAGTGCTTCTATGAATATGTATGCACGTGTATTTGTTTGCGTACCTGTTTTTAATTCTTTGAGGTCTGTGGGTAGGAACAGAATTGCCAGGTCCCACGGCAATTCTGTGTTTAACCTTCCGAGGAACTTCCAAACTGTTCTCCATTTGACACTCCCACCAGCAATGTAAGAAGGTTCCTATTTCTCCACATCCTCACCAACACTAGTTATTGTTTTTTATATTATTATATACATCCCAGTGGGTGTGCATTGGACCTTCGTGTGGCTTTGATTCGCATTTCTCTAATGACTGAAGATGTTGAGCGTCTTTCATGTGTTCATTGGCCATTTGTGTATCTTCTTTGGACAAATGTCTATTCAAGTGCTTTGCCCATTTGTGCATCTTCTTTGGACAAATGTCTATTCAAGTGCTTTGCCCCATTTTTGGTTGAGTTCATCTTTTTTGCTTTTGACTTCTAAGAGTTTTTCTATATTCTTGACACTAGGCCCTTATACATTATATGATTTGCAAATCTTTTCTTAAATCCTGTAGGTGGTCTCTTCAAATTCTTGATAATATCTTTTGATCACAAATGTATTTTTGACTTTGTTGAAGTTGCATTTGTCTATTCTTTTTTGGGGACGTGGGGGGGGGAGAAGTATCCATGGTTTCTTTAATTGTTATGCTTTTGAGGTCATATTGACACAGAATTCATTGCTAAATTCAAGATTGTGAGGCTCTAGCCCTATGTTTCTACTAAGAGTTTCATGGTTTTAGCTCTTGTATTTAGGTCATTAATCCATTCATTCTTTTGCATGTGGATATCCAATTGTCCCGGCACCCTTAGTTAAAGACACTGTCCTTTCCCCAGTCAGTGGTCTTGGCACCTTTATCAAAACTCAGTGGCCGTAGATGGATCCGCCTCTTTTGGTTAGTGTAACTTTGTATTAAGTTTTGAAATTTGGAAGTGTGAGGCTTTCAACTCTTCTTTTTCAGAGTTGTTTTAGCTATCTGAGTCCTTTGAAGTCCATATAAATTTTAGGATCAGCTTTTCCATTTCCTCAGAAAAATGCACTTGGAATTTTGATAGGTATTGCATAGATTCTGCTGTCAATCTGGGGACTATCACCAGCTTAACTATATTGAATCTTCCATATATGAGTATGCGATGTCTTTCAATTTACTTAGGTATTCTATAATGTCTTACACAAATTTTTCAGTGTCCTAAGTCTTTCAATTTACTTAGGTATCCTGTAATTTTTTACACAAATATTTGTCAGTGTCCAAGTCATTCACTTTTTTTGTTAAATGTATTCCAAGTAATTTATTCTTTTTGCTGGTGTGACAGATGGATTTGATGTCTTAATTCACATTCCAGCTCATGCTGAGTTTGTTCGTGGCTAGTGTATACAATTACGACTGGTTTCCATTTACTAATCTTGTATCCTGCAACCTTGTTGAGTTCATTTATCAGCTCTAATAATTTTGTTTTGTTTTTGGTGTGGGTTCTTTAGCATTTTCTAAATATAAGATCAGGCTATTTTATAGAGATAGATGTTAACATTCCATTCCAAACTGGATGCCTTTTATTTCATTTGCTTCCTCAATTGCCCTGGAAAGACTATCCAGTACAATGTTGAAGAACAGTGTTGTAACCTTGTCTTGTTACTGATCTGAGCAGGAAAACTTTTAGTCTTTTGCCATTTGGTATGTACCTGTGGGTTTTAAACTGATACCTTTTATTAAGTTGAGCAATTTTTCTTCTGTTCCTAGTTTGTGATTATTTTTATCAGGAAAGAGTGTTGGATCTTGCCAAATGCTTTTTCTTCATCTACTGATATAATGATGATTATGCATTTCATTTAGTCTAACTATATTACATAATGCATTGATTGAAACAGTCTTGTATTTCTGGTATAACTCCCACTTGGTCATGGTTTATAATCTTTTCTATAAATACTGACTTCAGTTGTCTAGTATTTTATTCACAATTTTTTCATCTATTTCGTAAGGTCTTTGGTCTATAGTTTGCTTTGCTTTGCTCCCCACGTCTGGTTTTGGTATCTGAGTCATTTGGGCCTCTGGGAAGTTTTCCCTTCTCTTTTAATTTTTGGAAGAATTTGTGAAGGATTGGTCTTAATTCTTCTTTAAACATTTGGTAGAATGCACTATGAAGCCATTGGTCCTGAGTTTTCCTTGATGGTGAGTTTTTTTTTATTATTATTATTACAAATTCACTCTCCTTGCATGTTATAGGTTAGCTCAGATTTTCTGCTATTTTTGATTCAGCATTAGCACTTTGTGGCTTCTTGGTTCTTGTTTATTCCATCTAGATTATTTAATTTGTGAGCAAAAATTGTTCATGTTATTCTCTTAGAATCCTTTTTCATCTGTAAGTTCAGTAGTCATGTTCCTTCTTTCCTTCTTGATTTTAGTAACTAGACAATTCTCTCCTTTTTTGTTGGTTATTTGAACTAAAGAGTTGTCAATTTTGTTGATCTTTCAAAGAACCAGCTTGTTTTCACTGATTTTCTCGATTGTTTTTCAATTCTCTGCTTCACTTATTTCCACTTCAATCTTTATTATTTCCTTCCTCTGATGGGTTTAGGTTTAGTTTGCACTTATTTTTCTAGTTCCTAGAGGTGGAAGATTAGGTTACTGCTTTGAGATTTTTCTGCTTTTTTTAATGTGGGTATTTACAACTATACATTTCCCTCTTAGCACTGCTTTTGCTGCATCCCATAACTTTTAGTAAGCTGTGTTTTCATTTTCACTCATTCCAAAATATTTTCTGATTGTCCTTGAGATTTCTTCCCTAATCCAAAAGCTAATTAGGGGTGTATTGTTTAATTTCCACATATTTCTGAATTTTCCAAATTTCTTTCTCTATTTCATTTTTTTTTTTTTGTATGCTGTATAGCGGGGTCACATTTCATTATTTTTCCATGTGAGTATCCCATTATTGCAGCACCATTTGTTGAATATTTTTTGTATTGTTTCTTTGTTTTTGCTTGTTTGTTGGTTTCTTGCAAAGTGCATGGACTGGGAATCGAACCCAGGTCTCCTGCATGCAGGTGAAAATTCTACCACTGAACTACCCTTGCACTTCCTCTCTATTTGATTTTTAGTTTCATTCCACTGTGATCAGGGAATATACTTTATATGATTTCAATCCTTTTAGAAGACTGTGCATTTTGTTGTTCTTGGTTGGTGTGTTTGCAGATGTCTATTAGGTGTAGTTGCTTTATGGTGCTGTAAATCTCCTTGATTGTATTAGTTTCCCAGGGCTGCTATGACAAATATCACACAATGGGTTGGCTTAAGCAATGGGAATTTACTGTCTCATGGTCTGGAGGTGAGAAATCCAAATGCAAGTTTTCAACCTTAATATCCCAAATGCTCTGGGATGTCTCACTTTTTCTAATCTCTTTTCTTGAGACTGCTTCACCAGGGTTAGTCCTGCCCATTCAAGGACCAATTTTTAGGAAAAATTTTCCAGTAAGTGAAAAAAAAAATGCCATTAAATGTTAATCCTTTTTGATAAATGCAAGCATTATGATGTCACGCGCATGTCTAATAGGTAGGTAACTTGAGTTTTTCAGCTATTTACCTGGAGACAAACAAAAGACTGCTTGGTGAGTAAAAATCAACTTTCACCTGTAGTTTCATTTCATATTAATATAGTCTGTGTCAAAATCCATACAACTGTTCTCAACACTAAAATCCATAAAAAGAATCTCATACCAAAAGTCTTAAAAACTACTTAATAATATGGGCTTTATAGCACTGACTTGGGCGTAAATGTATTTATTTATATCCCATTAATCTGGTTCCATTATTTATTCCAACCTAGGCTCCCACTTTCACTTGCTTCAGAATTTCCCTAGCTGTCTGGGATTTCCCCCTAAAGCTCTCATTTGCTTACATTAGAAAGCTGTTTATTTTCTTAATAGGGATTATATTTCTGCATTCCCATTTCTTTTATCCTCCAAAAAGAAACTACTATGGAGTTGATTTACTATAAACATTATATTTCCATTAGGGAAGAACTTTAATGTCAATGCAACTGCAAATATGCACCCCTGAAATTTGAGATATGCCATTGGGTGAATCCCACTGCAGTAGCCTTTATCTAGGACTCAAAGCCAGCCTCACGAGGAAAGTGGATGATTACAATCAGCGTGTACGAGGAGCAGGGCTGCTTGTGCAAAGTGATGCAGCAGCTGGAGAGGTCAAGAAAGGGGTGTGGTGAAAACTTTCAGCTGTCTTCTCAGACAACTGAAACTGACAGCCCAGCAAGTTTCTACCCACCCACACACAGGGGAGTGTCAACTGCAGTCATCTCAGAGGCTCTTAATTGTCCCCCATTTCTGATCGGGATGAAAAGATAAAGCAAACATTTTGTAAGACATCAGATTTAATTCACCCATGATCGTCCTCAGGTCTAACTGAACCAATGCTTCCAAAGTTGAAGACATTTTTTTTCCGTTCCTTATGGTTATATTAAGGGTATATTAGATACAATGATATTACACTAAAAGAGACCTAGTACAAAATATGCAGGAAATAAGTTTGGAGGAATCGACAGGGCAACTCCCATTTTAATGGAAAAAAAATGTTGAAAATGGCTTTCATATAGTTGATGGAGATGGAACAGGCAAGTCGAATGTAAGACTCCTTTTCAGTGTAGTAAAACCAGGCATATGTAGCCAGCACCCTTTAGAAAAGGAAGATGGAAATCCCTGGTTCAGAAGCCTCTGTGTTGCTAAGGGCCAAGCTTGCCATTATTAATTTTATCCTGGAACAGATATTCTCAGAGCAAGTGTGAAGTGATGTGTGCCATGAGATACCAGTATTATATCATAGTAAGCATGAGGCCTGTCTACAGACTGAGTCATACTATTGCAGTGTATTTATCTCAGAAAAATTGAGCAAGGAATAAATGCAACCATTAGTATTATATATTGAATGCATACCTAATAAAATTCATATTGTGCACAATATTAGGTAACCAAAACCAGAAAAGGGAGAAGGATATTTCAGAGAATTGCATAAGATAGTATTACGTGGATCTAATATTATTATGAATAAAAACCATGAGAACAACGAAAGTTCTCTGAAGCAATACGGCATTATTCTCTCGGTGCTTTCCTACAGAACCTGTTGAGTCTGTTAGGGTCAGGCACTTTTAAATTTGCACAATTGTGTTGCCATTGTGTTTCTGTGTAGACCATAAGTATTATTTAATAGTGGCTGATTCATTGGAATATGCAAAAGATAAAGGCACATTCAAACGTCGGTATTCTATGACCTACTTGCAATGACAGACAAATCGCAGTATAATTTGTGTATTGAGGCAAATGAAAGCTTTAGAGTCTCTCAGAGCATCCAAAACAATTAGTGAATGCTAATGTGCTATTGTTAAATAAATGTCTTTTGCACATATCAGGAAAAATCTATTACTTTCTGGTAATGCCATATATTGTTAAAAAATCCAATACCTCCTTTTTTCTAGCTGTACAGAATTTGGACATATTTTACTACCTGTGTGTGTTCTCACCTTTTGCTTTAATTCTAGTTGTCTTGATTAAATCATCCATCATCTTTAGGCAGATTTTTCTTCATACTGATTTTTAGGGACTGCCTCACTAGTTTTAGTTCTTTTCTTTTCTGATGTCACTTTGAAGATAATTCACCAACTTTCTTATATTAATTTTTTTTTTGGGGGGTGCATAGTCCGGGAATCGAACCCGGGTCTCCAGCATGGAAGGTGTGCCGTCTACCACTCTTATATTAAATTTTCTCATAAAGGTGCCCAGGTGGTTCAGTGGTAGAATGCCCGCCTTTCACATGGGAGACCGGGTTTGATTCCTGGACCAGGCACACCCCCAAATTTTTTTTTCTCATAGATATTTTAGTTTTCATTTTAGTTTCAGTTCATTTTTCAATTTCTTATCCTTATGCTCTTTCCATCTTTTCATTGGTAAATATGACTTAGGTTTTGAAATTTGGGATTTTTATATCTATTTGATATCTTCAATAATTGCCCCCCAAATAAATATGATGTCCATACTGTCATTATGTAGGATGTAAATATTCCATGTCCCCTAAATACTGTTGCAACCAGGGTTCAGAATTTTCTAATATATTGGATATAGAAGATCACATTGGCTACTTATTTTTTCTCACTCTCTGGACTGGGAAATGTTTTGTACCAAACCAAAAAGATCACTTAATCTTCTTTGGGGGGAGGTAGTATGGAAAGTGCAAAGAGACACTCTGTCGGGATTGGGGGGCGGGAAACGCTGTTAAAAGGCCACCATGATCCAAGTCCAGAAAGAATGGTTCTCCCTCGCGAGTAGAGGACAGAGGCATCGGCACTCTGAATGCGAGGCTACGTGAGCGGGTGTGAGGGACAAAGGCACCCCATGCTTGAAAGGGGGAAAGTCAGCAGAAGATAAACATCAAGACCTGCGAGATCTCCAAGTGGTTACCGAAGGTGGAGAACGCCGGATGGAGAAGTCTGTAGGCGCCCGGTGGCCACGCACAGCAGGCAGGAAGCAGCAGTCCCTGGAGAGAGCACCAAAGGATGGCTCCACGTTCAGGACCAGGAGGTGAAGGGAGAACATGAGCAGCCACCTAATCCGCTCATTCTCTAGTGGCCTCCAGGGACCTCACGAGCTGTGGAGTCCCCTCTTGCAGGTAGTCAAATCAGGTCCAAGACTAACCGTGGCGACATGAATCCATTCTAAACATGGTAAAAATCCCCACTGAATTATTTTAAATAAATATGATGTTTAACAGGTCAGCTCATTACACCTGGCAACATTGGGGAATATTTGGGGGAAAAGGGGCTTGTGGATAGAAAAAAAAATCCTCATATTATGATCTTGTATTTGGGTATCAAGAAAATCTACTTGTGAAGATACAAACCACAAAATAAAAACTTCTCAGCTAATGAGAATATGAAAAAGATGATGATCTTTAACTAGGAACAAGGCCATATCAGGGGCAGGAGAATCTTTATGAGAAAGGGGTGAGAGTTTTATAAAATAAAACAGAAACATAGTATCAGTGCCAAATAGTATTACTCCAGTATTGTTACTTACCACGTGCGCTCATCAGCAGGAACAGCTATGAATGGTTTAGCAGTGAATCAGGCATTGGGCTAATATTGGAAAATCCGTAATTACTAACATTATGATGGAAGGTTCTACAGGTGATCAATCATTAGTTTAAAAATGAGCTTCAGAAAATGTCCAGTAGATCCACATGTGGCATTATGTGACAGTGCCTCCACCAAGACGTGAAAGCTGGCAGAACTGAGCCAGACCTTGAGGCTGGCTCCTACGGTGGCGGCAGGGGATATTGTCTTAATGGACTGGCTCCACTGGTAGCACTGGTTGTGAAATGTGTTCAGACGCGGATTTCCCACCCCACCCAGGTGAGCTGAGTCAGCACGGATCATGGGGAACTAATCTCATAGCAAGCTCTTCAGGTGATTCAACGATGCCACTCATTCATCCAACAACACGCTTTGAGAGCCCTGTTCTAAGTGGAAATGTGACAGAAAGGATACTTTTAATCACACAGGCATGCATAAATACACGTATTTTTTTTAACTGCTTGAGTTTTTGTAATAAATAGCAGTAAGCTTAAAAGAGAGGAAAATGTACCTCTCAAATAATAAATGCATGATATTTTAAATGTCTCTTCAGCGTCTAGATTTCTGAAATCACTTTATTTGGATTAGAAAGTAGGATGCATAAATTAAAAGTTGAATACAAAGCATACTTTTCTAAGATTATGATCCATTTATATAATGAGGTGGTGTTCAGAATTTAGAAAGTCATAGCTGAGTGAGGACCAGCCCAGATAATTAAACAGCATCTCCATGCTTATGAGATTTTGCATCAGCATTGGAGCTTAGATTCCCTATATTCCAAAGCAATAGTTTCACTTACAGGGCTATTTATAGGTATTTGTGGTAACTTTTCTCACTCCTTGCGTCATTTATGAGGACAAATAAAAACTATCTGTATGGGGCAGATATTATTCATATGTTCTCATTACTTTAAAGATGAGCACAGCTCTTCCTAGTATATCTAGGAAAAGCTTAGCCTTCCAACTACAGATGCATTTCCTTGCTGTCTGTATATACAGCATCTATTATTTGATAATTATTAATTTTAGCTTTTAAAATTTTTTTATTGAAGAGATTGAACAAACCATGTTACTCATAGCTTCATCAGATAAGATGGTGGATGGTGCTTTACTTGTGAAATGAAAAAAAGAGTAAAATGCTTTGAGTTCCACGGATTGCACAAATATCAGTTTTTAGCCTTATTAAGGCCTTTGCTTATTTAAAATATTTTAGAGGGATCAATTCAAAATGTGTACCATTTAAATGGTGATAATCCATTGTCATTCATATATAAATCATATTTATTCTCTAAAAATTTAAGCGTTAGACTATTTGGATTGACCAGGTTTTCAGAGCTCACCCAGGTCACTTTAAAAAGAATTTTTCTTCCAAATGAATCAAAAACTTATTTCAATAAAAACTGATACTGTCATATATTAAATTGGGAAAGTAAAAGCTTGGGAAGATCTTAGGATTGAGGGATCTTTATTTGAAGGTTCTGTTAAGTCGGTCTTCTGCAATATCCTACCTTAGGAATGAATTCTCGTCGGCTCGCCTGACTTCTCTTCTGCATAAATAGAGCCTTTGCCTGAATTCTGAGCTGTCTGGACAAAGGCTCTTGTTCTCCAACTCAACTGTTCAGATGCCACAGTGACACCCTAAAATACAGAAGAGTTACAGGAAAGGAAAAAATATCCTTTCTGCAGCGTTTTCTTCACCACGCAGGACTCAGGCTAATCTGACAAATTTAGGAACTCTAACAAAATTAGTAACAGCTTTTAAATGCATGATTTGAATATTTTGTATTTTCAACTTAAACTTTAATACTTCGAATGTGAGGTCAGATCAACCAAAATCAAATGCATGTCTAGAAAAAAATCGCTACCTTTAGTTCATTATTCAGTCCCGCTTTCCTCTTTCCTACTCTCGTTCATCTTCAAGCTTCTACTTCTACAAAAGAAAAAAGCCTTCCTTTCTATGAAGATTCATATTTTTTGAGCGAAAAAGTGCTATTGGCATAAGCAAGCTATGATTGATAGCCTGGGCTGGGTTTCCTCATTACTTCTTTTTGAGATTGAGAGAAAGCCGCCGCGCCCCCTCCACAGCGTGGGTTCTGACACTCAGAGAAGGGGAGCGTAGCCACGCGGAGGCGCGGTCCCCAGCGGGGAACATACCGGACTTCCTGGACTTCGTCTGGGACAACAGAGGGCTGGAGACGCTGAGTGGCATCGGAGATTAAAGGGCACTTCAGCTCTACCACCACCATTTTACTTTTTTATTCTATTCAACACCGACATGAATAACAGTTGACATTGGAGAGAGGAATATAAGTTTGTGTGTGTGTATGTAAATATCAACATTTAATCATTTTACCCATACTGATACAGTCTTATCAAAACATTATCAAAACATTTCCAGTGACTCTGAAATTCCCTGTTGGATTATCCATGCTGGGCAGTTAAACTATTTTAACTCCTTTCATTCTCAGTTTCTGAAATTATTTCAACTTGGTTAAATATTATTTGGGTCACATTTTTGCCCATATCAAATTTTGCCAAAGTCTGGGGTCTGTCTTGGTGAATTTTCCTTTTGAGGCTGTTATCTTCTGGCATGTGCAGTTTTCCTGGGCCAGATTTCATAGATTCCAGTTTCATTAGGGAAGTTCGAATCTTCCATCAACTTTTCACTCCACAAAAGACTTTTCTAAATACAGTTTCATTTAGTGCGAGTTTTCCTTTGGTTCTATCCACCAGCACATTATGTCATTAATTTATTGAGAGAAAGATTGTTTCTATTCATATCTTAGCTATTTCATAAAAGTACAAATTATGAGATATTCCCCTCAGATATTTTCTGTTGTCAGGACTGGGCTGTGTCATGTTAGCTCATTTCTTCCAAGAAAGAGAATACAAGTTTTTGATTCTTTGTACTTTCTCTGTATTTTAAAATATAAAAAGCTGTCATGACTGTAGTCTTTTCCATTATAGATTTTTAGACTAAGAAAATAACCAGAAGTATATGAGATTCATGTGTGAGGATATTCATTCCAGCGTTATTTTTAATAGGGAACAACCACAAATGATCTAAACGTTGAACGGTACAGGAATGGTTAAATAAATTAGAGTCCTAGGACTATTAGGGAGTTATTTGGAAATCTTATGTCCAGTGTTTGCTGTCACAAAGCAACACAAATGTGCCCTCTCCCAGAGATCGATGGCAAAGCGGGTTTCGCTGGGAAAGACCCAGCTCGGCAGGTTCTGGCTCTTTGGGGCCCCACACCCCCAGCACCCCCAAACCCTGCTTGGCCATCACGCCTCGCCCCGCTGGCTTGGACCCACGATATCCCCGTTATCAGGTCTGCCAAGTTCCTCGCTCCACTGCGCGGACACAGCACCTCTGGGGCCCCCTGGGGGAGTTGGGTCCCCCAACTCTGAGGACGCGGCTCCTCACGGCACAGGCACAGGGTGACGGTTGTCACGCGCACGGGTGGGCAGGTGGCCGTTTCCTGACCCCGTAGCCTGCCCTCGCCCCCCAGCACCCCCGCCGCCTTCCTGCTTCCCTCGGGGACCTCAAGCCTTCTCCGCGGGAAGCCAGGGCCACCTGCCCCACACGGGCCCCTCTGCCAACCCCCAGGGTGGCTCCTCTCCTCGTGTTGTTCAGCGCACACTTCAGCGTGCCTTGGGGACCCCCAAGCCCGGTTACCTGCCCCCCTCCTGTAGCATCAGGAGCAGAGCTCTGCACTCTGTCCACCTTCCCGCGCTGCTCTGGCCACACCCGCCTCGCTGCCCCCCTGGGGCTCATCCTGCCTCAGGGCCCCTGCATGGCTGCTCCTCCTGCCTGGAATTTCACTTTCCCTGGTGGTGCAGTTTACTGCCCCCTTGCACCCCACCAGGCCCACCATTGCTACCACACTTAAAATCTCAGCGGCCCCACCACTTCCGTGCCCCAGTTCTCCTCACTCTGCCCTTGCATCACTTTTTAGCATCCTAAATCCTTTCATTGTTTATTATGCTTATATTCCCTTTCCCCACAAATGCATAAATCCCGAGGGCACCAAGGGAGCTTTGGTTTGGTTCAGCCATACCATTTCACCGCTTTGAGCAGCTCCTGGCCCTCAGTCAGCAGTTGCTAAATAGCTGCAGAATGAGTGAATATGGGGACCCTACTGGGACCAGGTTCCGTGGCAGCGGAACTGAACGTAGGGCTCCCCCTTTGTCAGAGCTTGCTTTGGGGTTCCCCAAAATCCACCCCAACTCCCGAGGTGTGTGGAGGAGGAAAGCAAGATGGGGACTGGAAACACTGGACACTTAGCCGAGATTCCCTCCACGCCCTCCCCACCCTGACCATACCTGCACTTTCCTCCTGATTGCTGGGTGTGTTTCCCTGACGTTCTGGAGACTCATTCAGATGGATGCAGTTGTTAATGGAGAGTGTCGTGAACAACAAAACCAACGTGGCAATTTGTCTAGGCATCCCAGACGAAAGCTGTGGGAAAATCAGGTTGTCTACCCAACCTTCCCAGCATCCTGTATGTATAAGGTGGTGTCATTGTCAGGTTCATGTGTCAACTTGGCCAAGTGGTGGTACCTGTTTGTCTGGTTCGGCAAGTGCTGGCCTGTCTGTTGCGATGAAGACATTTCATAGAATTAAATCATGATCATGTCAGCTGCATCCACAGCTGATTCCATTTGTAATCAGCCAAGGGGAGTGTCTTCTGCAATGAGTGATGCTTAATCTAATCACTGGAAGCCTTTTAAGGAGGATTCAGAAGAGACAGGCTCTCTTCCTGCTTCTGCTGATGAGCCTCTCCTGTGGAGATCATCCTGACCCTCCATTGGAACCGTCGGCTTCACAGCCTGCCCTGAGGATTTTGGATTCTGCATTACTGCAGTCACATAAAACACTTTTATAAATTTTATATTTGCGAGTATTTCCTGTTGATTCTGTTTCTCTAGAGAACTGTAACTAATACAACTTGGTACCAGGAATGGTTCTTAAGAAACAGACTCTTAAAAATGGATTTTTATGAATGGTTTTCTACTCTGACTGGACACAAAGGTACGAAGGACTCTGATTCCCATAACGAGAATGACACTTCCAATCCATGGGGTGAGTTGGCAAAAGAGATAGTCAAAATATCACCATTCGATTCTTCCAATGCTTCGCTTGTGTGAAGCCAGGCTCTGGGGGATGTTTTTGACACCTTAATGGAGTTTTGTGGAAATAGGAAATACGGAGATTTGGCTGATTGTTGTTAGATCCACTGTATACATTAATAAGGGAAAGGGATGAATTGAAGGCTTCAAACGAGAAGCTTAAATGCCATCTGACAGATGTAGACATTTCTGTTAGTGTCCTGAAGGAAAATCTCATTTCCTATAGCTATAGACTTGAGATCTCCAAAAATCAGACTCAGAATCTTATTGTTAGAGTAGCAACTTTACAACATAAACTGAAATCTCAATCTTGCATGGTGTCTACTGTTAAAATGATTGGAAAGGAGTGGGACCCTGAAAATTGGGATGGCGACATATGGATTGATAATGATGTCGGGGTGAGGTTGAAACCCTATGTCATGCTGAGTCTTCTCTAGATAACCCTGTAATAGTCTGCCCTGAGGACATAGCTGCCCCACCTCCAGCCTGCCATGAGGAATTGGCCACCCAACCTCCTCCTGAAGGGATTAGCCCTAGAGTGATTAATCCTGTTTCACCAGATGAAACTTCAAATGAAGGCCCTGAAGCAAATGGCTTGGAAGATACTTCTGGTTCTTTTCATGACCCTCCCCCCCGCACCACCCCTCATTTGTTCTAGACCTATAACTAGACTAAAGTCCCAACAGGCCCCTAAAGGTGAGGTACAAAGTATCACCCATGAGGAGGTATGTTATACTCCAAAAGAACTGTGTGAATTCTCCAATTTATATAGACAGAAATCAGGGGAATATGTGTGGCAATGGATTTTAAGGGTGTGGGATAATGGTGGGAGGAATATAAGGCTGGATCAGGCTGAATTTATTGATATGGGCCCACTAAGCAGAGATTCTGCATTCAATGTTATAGCTCGAGGGGTTAGAAAAGGTATTAACAGTTTGTTTGGATGGTTGGTTGAAACATGGATCAAAAGGTGGCCGACATTACCTGAGGATGAAATGCCAGAACTGCCCTGGTATAATGTAGTTGAGGGGATCCAGAGGCTTAGAGAGATTGGAATGTTAGAGTGGATTTATCATGAAAAGCCTTCTTTTACACCCCAGGAATGTCCAGCAGATGTACCTTTTACCAGAACAGTGAGAAATAAATTTGTGAGACTAGCACCATCATCCCTGAAGAGCTCTGTGGTTTCACTTCTTTGTAGGTCAGATATTACTGTGGGAACTGCTGTCACTGAGCTGGAATCCTTAAACACAATGGGGATGACAGGATCCTGAGTTGGGAGAAGCCGTAGCAGCACTTAATTGCCAAAGACAGGGTAGACGTGGCTATTATAATAGACAGCAAACTCAAAGCAGGAGTCAAAATTATATGAATCACAGAGATTTGTAGCATTGGCTAGTAAATCATGGGGTACCTAGAAATACAATAGAAGGGCAGTCTACTAAATTCTTGTTTGAGGTGTATAAACAAAAGAGTTCTAGGTCAAGTGAACAGAAGTCTAACCTGAATTACAAAAACACAGAGTCATGGCCCTTTAATGAACTTCCAGACTTGAGACTGTTTACAGACCCAGAGCTCCATAAATGAAGGGGAGACCAGGTCCCTTTGGGGGAGAACCCTGTTACACTGCCACAGATTTGTACTGTTAATCTTCCTCCAAGCTTTCCCCAAGGAGACCGATGGCCTTTTACCAGGGTAACTGTGCATTGGGAAAAAGGAAATGATCAGATATTTGGGGGATTATTAAACACTGGCTCAGAAGTGACATTAATTCCAGGGGACCCAAAATGTCACTCTGGTCCACCAGTCAGAGTGGGGGCTTATGGAGGCCAGGTGATCAATGGAGTTTTAGCTCAGGTCCATCTCACAGTGGGTCCAGTGCGCCCCGAACCCATTCTGTAGTTATTGCCCTAGTTCCAGAATGTATAATTGGTATAGACATACTGAGCAACTGGCAGAATCCTCACATTGGCTCTCTAACTCATGCAGTGAGGGCTATTATGGTGGGAAAGGCCAAGTGGAAGCCACTAGAACTGCCCCTACCTAGCAAAATAGTAAATCAGAAGCAATACTGGATTCCTGGAGGGATTACAGAGATTACTGCCACTCTTAAGGGCTTGAAGGATGCATGGGTGACGATTCCCACCACATCCCTATTCAACTCTCCTATTTGGCCTGTGCAGAAAACAGATGGGTCTTGGAGGATGACAGTGGATTACTGGAAGCTCAACCAGGTAGTAACTCCAATTGCAGCTGCTGTTCCCGATATGGTATCATTGTTTGAGCAAATCAATACATCCCCTGGTACCTGGTATGCAGCTATTGCTCTGGCAAATGCTTTTTTCTCAATAGCTATTAGTAAGGACCATCAAAAACAGTTTGGTTTCAGCTGGCAAGGTCAGTAATATACTTTCACCATCCTACCTCAGGGGTATATCAACTCTCCAGCCCTATGTCATAATCTTGTCCACAGGGAACTTGATCATTTCTCCCTCCCACAAGACATCACACTGGTCCATTATATTGATGATATCATCATATCTAGTGAGCAAGAAGTAGGAACTACTCTAGACTTACTGGTAAGGCATTTGCTTGTCAGAAGATGAGAGATAAATCCAACAAAATACAGGGGTTTTCCACCTCAGTGAAATTTCTAGGTGTCTAGTGGTGTGGGGTATGTCAAGATATCCCTTCTAAGGTGAAGGATAAGTTGCTGCATCTGGCCCCTCCCACAACCAAAAAAGAGGCACAACGCCTAGTTGGTCTTTTTTGGATTTTGGCAAGAACATGTTCCTCATTGGGTGTGCTACTGTGGCCCATTTATTGAGTGATCAGAAAAGCTACTAATTTTGAGTGGGGACCTGAACAAGAGGAGGCTCTGCAACAGGTCCAGGCTGCTCTGCCACTTGGGCCATATGATCCAGCAGATCCAATGGTACTGGAAGTGTCAGTGGCAAACAGAGATGCTGTTTGGAGCCTTTGGCAGGCCCTTATAGGAGAATCACAACGCAGACCCTTAGGATTTTGGAGCAAAGCCTTACCATCTGCTGCAAATAACTACTTTCCTTTTGAAAAGCAGCTTTTGGCCTGCTACTGGGCCTTAGTAGAGACTGAACACTTAAGCATGGGCCACCGAGTTACAATGAGACCTGAGTTGCCTATCATGAGCTGGGTGTTGTCTGACCCACCAAGTCATAAAGTCGGGCATGCACAGCAGCACTCTATTTTGAAATTGAAATGGTATATACGAGATAGGGCCAGAGCAGGTCCTGAAGTTACAAGTAAGTTACATGAAGAAGTGGCCCAAATACCCAGGGTCTCCACTCCAGCCACATTACCTTCTCTTTCCCAGCCAGACCAGAGCTATGGTCTCTTGGGGAGTTCCTTACAGTGAATTGACTGAGGAAGAGAAACCTTGGGCCTGGTTTACAGATGGTTCAGCACAATATGCAGGTACCACCCGAAGGTGGACAGCTGCAGCATTACAACCCCTTTCTGGGGTGTCCTTGAAGGACAGTGGTGAGGGGAAATCCTCCCAGTGGGCAGAACTTCAAGCAGTGCACCTGGTTGTTCATTTTGCTTGGAAGAAAAACTGGCCAGAGGTGTGTTTGTATACTGACTCCTGGGCTGTTGTTAATGGTTTGGCTGCATGGTCAGGGACTTGGAAAGACCATGATTGGAAAATTGGTGATAAATAGGTCTGAGGAAGAAGTATGTGGATAGACCTTTCTAAGTGGGCTAAAAACATGAATGTATTTGTGTCCCATGTGAATGTTCACCAGAGGATGACTTCAGCAGAGGAAGGTTTTAATAATCAAGTGGATAAGATGACCTATTCTGTGGATACCAGTCAGCCTCTTTCCCCAGCAACTCCTGTCATTGCCCAATGGGCTCATGAACAAAGTGGTCATGATGGTAGGGTTGGAGGTTATGCATGGGCTCAGCAACATGGACTTCCACTCACCAAGGCTGACCTGGCTACAGCCACTGCTGAGTGCCCAATCTGCCAGCAGCAAAGACCCACACTCAGCCCCTGATATGGCACCATTCCCTGAGGTGACCAGACAGCTACATGGTGGCAGGTTGATTACATTGGACCACTCCATGGAAGGTCATCAATTTGTTGTACCTGGAATAAACATATACTCTGGATATGGGTTTGCTTTCTCTGCACGCAATGCTTCTGCCAAAACTACCATCTGTGGGCTTACAGAATGTCCAATCCATCATCATGATATTCCATATAGCATTGCTTCTGATCATGGAACACACTTCACAGCAAATGAAGTATGGGAATGAGCACATGCTCATGGAATTCTCTGGTCTTACCATGTTCCCCATCATCCAGAAGAGTTGGATTGATAGAATGGTGGAATGGCCTTTTGAAAACTCAATTATGGTGCCAACTAGGTAGCAATACCTTGAAAGGCTGGGGTAATGTTCTCCAGGAAGCTGTATATGCTCTGAATCAGCATCCACTGTATGGTGCTGTTTCTCCCATAGCCAGGATCCATGGGTCCAGGAACCAAGGGGTGGAAATGGGAGTGGCACCACTCACTATTACCCCTAGTCATCCAGTAGGAAAATTTTTGCTTCCTGTCCCTGCGACCCTGAGTTCTGCTGGTCTACAGGTTTTGGTTCCAAAAGGGGGAGTGCTTTCACCAGGAGAAACAACAATGATTCCACTGAACTGGAATCTAAGACTGCCACCTGGTCACTTTGGGCTACTCATGTCCCTGGATCAACAAGCCAAGAAGGGGATTTCATTATTGTCTGGGGTAATTGACCCTGACTATCAGGGGGAAATAGGACTGCAACTACATAATGGAGGTAAAGAAGAGTTTTCTTGGAATATAGGAGATTCCCGAGGATGTCTTTTAGTACTACCATCCCCTGTGATTAAAATCAATGGAAAACTGCAACAACCCAATCCAGGCAAGACTACTACTAGGTCTGAAACTTCAGGAATGAAGGTTTGGGTCACCCCACCAGGCAAAGAACCACGGCCAGCTGAAGTGCTTGCTGAGGGCAAAGGGAACATGCCATGGGTAGTGGAAGAAAGTAGTGATAAATATGAACTTCGACCACATGATCGGTTACAGAAATGAGGACTGTGATGCTGTTTTGTTCCTGTTATACTATTTAAGTTGTGAGATATCAAGTTTAAGAATGAGTATTACCCAAGGACTTCCACCCTATTCTGGAGAGAGTTAATGTGTTTCCAGTTATATGCAGGACAGTTGAGTATTGTTAGGTGAAAGAAAAAAATGTATGTTTTAATGTTTTTTATTTAGAAATTAGGTATGGTTTAAGGTGATATGTATAGCTGCCAAGTTGACAAGGGGTGGACTGTATGTTTTAATGTTTTTTATTTAGAAATTAGGTATGGTTTAAGGTGATATGTATAGCTGCCAAGTTGACAAGGGGTGGACTGTCATGGTCAGGTTCATGTGTCAACTTGGCCAGGTGGTGGTACCTGTTTGTCTGGTTGGGCAAGTGCTAGCCTGTCTGTTGCGATGAGGACATTTCATAGAATTAAATCATGATCATGTCACCTCCATCCACAGCTGATTCCATTTATAGTCAGCTACAATGAAGGGGAGTGCCTTCTGCAATGAATGATGCTCAGTCTAATTACTGGAAGCCTTTTCAGGAGGATTCAGAAGAGACAGGCTCTCTTCCTGCTTTGGCTAGTGAGCCTCTCCTGTGGAGTTCGTCCAGACGCTCCATCAGAATCGTCGGCTTCACAGACTGCCCTGCAGATTTTGGACTCTGCGTTCCCACGGTCATGTGAGACACTTTAATAAATTTTATATTTGCAAGTGTTCTCTGTTGGTTCTGTTTCCCTACAGAACCCTGACTAATACAGGTGGGTAGACATATGCAGGCAGAATTAAAGTTAGCCTCTCTCGAGGACTGATCTCTTATAGGCAGCCAGGTCCCTGCAGTGCTGACACCTGTCTCAGGTGTTGCCACTGCCCAGGCAGGAATTTCCCCATTCGTTTTGTTGGATGCCATGCAGAAACCTGATTTCAGAAACCAGGGAAAGCAGTCACTTGTGAGTAGCAGTCTTAATCCGGCTGACCTGTGCTTTCTCATTTGCTTTCTCAGTATCTCAGTATGAAGTACATAGTTTCCATTTCCTAGGCTTGTAACAAAGCAACCCACACAGGGTGGGTCAACAGAGGAACTTTATTTTCTCAGTTCCAGAGGCCACAGGTCCAAAGTGAAGGTGTGGGCAGGAGGCTCCCTCCAGAGTCTGTGAGTCCTTCTTCGCCTCTTCCGGCCCCGTGGCCGGCATCGTGGGTGAGCCTGGGCTCGTGGCCTCCCCTCTGCAGCCTTCCCCTCCCTGCCCCCCTGCCTGGTCTCCTCTCCCCTCTACAGGGACACGGGTCACAGCGGGCCAAGGCCACCCTGCTCCAGCCTGACCCCACCTTCCCTTGATCAAGCCCCCTGCGGTGACCCCACTTCCAATTGGGCCACATTCTGAGGCCTGGGGGTCCAGGCCCCGCACCTCCTTGGGGGAACACCACGCAGCCCCTGATGTACGCTGATGTGGGAAAATGCTTGGATGCTGCCTCACTCACTGAGTTCTTTCCTTTTTAATCAGAGTGTGGGGTGGCCACATACTAAGTGGTTTACATGCAACATTTGTTTTTTTTTCTATTACAACAACTATTTTATTGGAATTATCAAAAGTATTAAAGAATGCTGTATTTTAAAGGTTCATTCTTTTTTTTAAAGCAATGCAACTTCCTGGTACAGTAAGCATACATGCTGTCTTGCTGGTTTTAAACTCTAGCAGAGCTGCCCTTCACTTGTGTGAGGAAAATATACGCACATCCCAATTTCTCAAACTGAAATCATACATATGAAAAGGATGTAGTATTTCAAAATGCATCAGTTATTGTTCTAGTTTGCTATATGCTGGAATGCAATATACCAGAAATTAATGGCATTTAAAAAGGAGAATTTAATAAGTTGGCAGTTTACAGTTCGAAGGCTGAGAAAATGACCCAATTAAAGCAAATCTATAGAAATGTCCAATCCAAGGCATCCAGGCAAAGACACCTTGTTCAAGTAGGCTGATGAAGTTCAGGGTTTCTCTCTCATCTGGGAAGGCACATGGCGAACACAGTCAGAGTTTCTCTTTCATGGTGAACACGGCATCATCTGCTAGCTTCTTCTCCTGGCTTCCTGTTTCATGAAGCTCCCCAGGAGGCATTTTCCTTCTTCATCTCCAAAATGCTGGCTAGTAGACTCTCATGGCTATGTAGTTCTGCTCTGCTCTCTCTGAATTTATTTTTCTCCAAAATGTTTCCTCTTTTATAGGATTCCAGAAACTAATCAACACCCACCCAAATGGGTGGAGATACACCTCCAACTAATCCAGTTTAACAACCACTCGATTAAATCATATGTCCAGGGAGATGATCTAATTATAGTTTCAAACATTCAATACTAAATAGGGATTAGAAGAATCGGCTGCCTTTACAAAATGGGATTAGGATTAAAACATGGTTTTTCTAGGGTTCATACATCATTTCAAACCAGCACAGTTATCTTATACAATTTTGCTGCAGGACCAAAGGACTTGGAATTCCATGCCCCCCCCACCAGTTAAATGATGCACCCCTTTCCCACGGGTTCCCCTCCTTCCACCTGGCTCTCTCCTTGGGGCAGCACCATTCTCCGAGGCCTCTGCTCTGGAGAGCTTTGCATCTGTGACCTGGTATTTCCTCCTTCCTCCTTTTCCACTCCATCACTAACTCTGCTCTCTTTTCCCCTATTGCAGGTGCTAAGCTCTTTCCTTCTCAGAGAAGTCCCTAAAGCTGGGGGTCCTTGCGGGCCATCCACGCCGTCCAGTCTGGCCACATGCCCTCCTCCTTCCAGCCCTGGGGGGACCACGTGGCCCTCACCCCAAGCCTGTGCTTTCTCTGCCTCTGTCAGTTTGCTGCTTCCGTTTGCTTCCCCCGAACGTCCAGACCCCGGTCCCATCTCCACGTCTCGCCCATGTGCTCCTGATCACCCTCCCCGTGTCCCTCTGAGGGGCACCCCACTGCCCAGGGCGCCCTCCCCGCCCAGCCCTGCCCTGGTTGTGAGAGCTCGGATGTCCTGTGTTGAGTCCTGCCGGCACCTGGCACCCCTGGCCGCACTCACCTGGCCGCAGGGCCGGCCAGTACCCCCACACCTGGCTGCAGGGCCATCCGGGACCCCCACACCTGGCCACAGGACATGCCGGGACCCCCACATCTGACTGTAGGACTGGCTGGGACCCCCATCTGGCCATAGGACTGGCCGGGACCCCCACACCTGGCCGCAGGACCGGCCAAGCCCGCAAAGGAAAGGCGTCCTGGGAGAGACGAAGTGGGAGGGAGAGGAGTCCTGAGGTGCTGGGGAAGGAAACCCTTCCCCTCGTCAGAGGGGACAGGCGGTACGGGGGGTGGGGTGGGGAGGACAGAAGCGCAACGGAGAATGGCAGTGGCAGCAGCGGAGGGGCTCACCTGCTCCCTGGGCGGCCCGATGGCTCGAACGCAGCCCTGGGGGCTTCCCCGGGTGGCCGGAGGTGCTGGGTAAGCGGAAAGAGGCGCCGCCCCACACCATTGCTGCTTAACTTTCAAAGATAAGTGTTCTGAATTCCACAGTCTTGTCCCTTATCGTTTGTGAAGAGGTCTGCCTGAAGGACGCACTTGTTCATTGCTTAAGCTTTGGCTACTGATTTAAAGGCCCCATTGTTGGATGTTTAGTTGTTTATGAACACTTTCTTAAGGAAGGCATCAGTTTTAATAAATGGAAAGGTGATCAATTTAGCTTTTAGAGATTTTTTAAAGGTCTTTGGAAGGGAGAATCTACAAATTCCATTTTGTTGTATCCATGTTTTAAATGCAACAATTTATCCAAAATAGAAAATATGCTCAGTACAATTAGCATCATTTTTATTGAGTGTCTACTATGTGTCAGATGCTTTCTTTATGTTTAGGTCAAATATTGACTATAATATTTAATGATGAGTATTGTTATGCACATTTCCAAATGAGGAAGCTGACTTGCCAAGTAGTGAATCACTCGCTCAAGTTTATACAGCTGGCAAATGTAAGTATCAAGATTTGAACTCAAAACAAAGCACACTTACCTATTCTCCACAAAGCCATGCTGTGCTATTCAGCATTGCTGCGGTTGGGGAATCTCCACCATCTCTCTAGAGCATTCGATAAAAAGGAGAGGAAGAGGAAGAGGGACAAGAGGGTAGCGTAGGGAGGTGTGGAATTTAGCCCCCTGGAGCAGCTGTTTGGGGACACTTGTCACCAGACTCGCATCACGTACCGGTCTGTAGCCAGCGGACAGGGCCACGGTCACAGCACAGGACTTAATGAAAATGTTCAAACGTTGATTGTGGCGATGAATGCACAACCAGAAGATGATACTGTGAACCATTCATTGTATAATTTGGATGATTATATGTATTTGAATATATATCAATAAAATCACATTTAAAAAAAACAACTATAAGAAAAGAAACTGGTGTGAACATTAGCAAGAAACTCAAAGTATATTTTTTTCTCACAAAAAAAAAAAAGCTGGGGAAAAGTATGAAGTTGCCCAAACGTCCAAATATTTAAAACTCATAGTTGAGGTCCTGCCTCTGCTGTGGAATGTGCAGTACCTGCATTTCCTCCAGGCAGCCCTGGCAGGCCTGACGGGTGAGCATAGAAAATGCTCCAGGAGCAATGACGGGGGAAGAAGAAGAAAAGAAAAAGAAAGAGAAACAAAGGAGAGGACGCACCTGGTGAGGAGTGAACGTCCTACCATGCACCGCCTGTGTGGACCTGCGCGGCTGAGCCCGCTTCACACGTGACACAGCCACGGAAGCGTCAGATGCGGGAAGGGCGGCTCTCCCATGGGAGCTCAAAGTAAGAAACGAAAGCTCTCCCTTTTTTTATTGGTCCTAATCTTAAGTGATAAAGTTCCAGCATCCCATATGTGAACTTAGATTTTGTGTTTTTGTTTTCTTTGTTTTAATTTAGCAACTAAACGCATGGCAGACCTCCTTCTGTCTAGTGAGAGTTTGGTTAAGATGTGATTTTTTTTTTAATTTTTAAAACTTTTCACTAATGTCTGACATGTATCAGGTTTCTGAGCCGTATTTCTTGTCAGCTGAGTCACCACATTTCGTTTTCCAGTTTCCATGTTTTTATAGAACAGTAAGGAAAAATGCAGTACGATCGTCAAACCATTGCAAAAGCTCTAGTGCCTGTACTTGTGATGGTACTGAAGGTGAACTATCATCCGGGAAGATTTCCCTTCTGCGATCGCTCGAAGGGTTTATCAGCTGATTGCCAAAGTCAGAGTAGAGAGGCTGTGTAGGAGCTCCAAGATACAATTTGTGGAAATGAAACATCTATATAAGATGAACACATACAAACCAGAAAGTTCCTATAACTACCTACTTTTTTGTCCTCTTCGTTCAATCTTTCTGAGGCCATCCAGTGTTCATTTTAATTTAATTCCTGAGCTAACGTCTGCCTTTCATATTGGCAGGGGTCGAAGTGCCCTTTATTCATTCCTTTCGTCTTTCTTTCTTTCCTGCATCCATTGATGTTTTCTTCGCTGAAGTATCTGCACAGTCAGTGCCCTGTCCTAGGCACCATGGGCAAACACAGGAGAGGCAGCTGGGCTTCCCTGGGACTCGGTGTCTACAAGACTGTCAACTCCAGGAGGATGCGAACGCTGCCGAGTCCTGGGCTCCAGAATGGTGGTCAGACTCTGTCAGAAGACACTCAACTGATATTTTTAAATGAAGACTATAGTCTGAAGGTGGGAAAATGTGCTCATATCTGCAAAAAATAAAAGATGAAAAAATAAAGTATTTATAGTCAGGTGGGACCTTAACAGCCTATGAAAATATAGGCAAGGGTATTCCATTTCATAAGCAATATAGCTAGGAACAATATTGCATTTATAATTCACAAGGCAATGTTTTCTCAACAATCTAGTAAAATATACAAAAATGCATTAAACATTTGGATGCATGCAGCCAGCTTTATGAAGGTTCTAGGGAAAACATGACTCAATTCCTATGTGAGTACTGTGCTTATGCAATGAGTGATATCTAATATTGTTAAGTAATTCACAACTAAAATTCTGAGGACAATTCACGTTAATAAAGCTGTAATTACAGGGTGGTGCTATGGTAGCTCAGTGGCAGAATTCTCACCATGCCAGAGACCTGGGTTCGATTCCCAGAGCCTGCCCATGCCAAAACAAAACAAAAAACTGAAATTACAAATTCTTCTCAAGAATTAACTAGGAAAATAAAGGAGTCATCCAAGTGAATTTAAAATAGCAACATAACAATGGTAATTTTGTATGGCTTGATATCATAGTAATCTTGGTTCTTATAAATAAACTGCTTAGTGATCATCTTCCAATGTCATGAGGCATTCATTCTTGCAGGTAGGGCTCCCTTTGTAGTCCAGTTACACTGTCTCACCGCTGCTCTCTGGAGGGCTGCGAGGTTTTCTGCTGTGGTTTCCTGGTGGTGACCTCCCTGAGGCTCTTACCCCAGGGGGAGGGGCGTCCTAAGCATGTGCACATGGGGGGCTGCTTTCCCTTAAGGAAGCTCAACCACACGCCTGGGTCAGGCCAAGTCCTGGAAACCTATTTTCCCAATACCTGGGAAGCAGGCTTCAGAGAGTGGTGGTTTTCTTTTGTTGAATATTTTTTGAATTGCTTTTTTGATTTTGTTGGCATCTTTTGGTATTTGGGATTTTGAGTTGCTTCTGGAATAGATAACACAATGGGAATCGGGGTGGAAGAGCTTGTTACTGTGAGAACAAGCAAAGCACAGGGTTGTTTCTGCAGCAGCTGCACGGGGGCATGTGTGTATAGAATAACACACTAGCTGCACCAGGTGGGGTGGGTGTATAGTAGCAACTCACATCTGATTTGTACATCTTTTCTGGAACTTACCATGGTCTGGCTCAGCATATCTTTTTCCCATTCTGCATTGAGTCAGGTGTGCCTGGCATGCTTGTTGTGATTTCCTAGCCCTTTGTCTTGCACATTGTAGATGCTTCTGAAATATATTAGTCATCTTTAACTAAATAAAGTTCAAGTCAGACTGCATACTTATACAGTGTGAATTGTTTAATGCAGTCCCTAAAAGTAATCTTTCTAACATGCAAAAGGAGCACGTGTTTGCTTACGACTGTCAGAACATATAGGATGTAGCGATGCCCTATAGGGAATAACTGCTCAGAGCCTCACAGAAAAGGCGCGTGTGTCCATCCCCAGGCTTAGGGCCCACTCCAGGTGCGGGAGGAGGGATGGTGAGTCCACACGAGCTCCGCCGCAGGGGGCACATGCAGCCTTCTGGGCTAGGCCGCAGACCACGGGCAAGCCAGAGCAAAGGCAGCCGGGAGGCATGTGAGCTGGTGCAAGATGGGAAGGGTCTGTTGAGTATGTTTAGGTGAAGACGCTTTTGTGGCTGGCGCCAAGCGAGCAGGGGGAGGCGCACACCATTTCTAAGAAGCGAATTTTGAAGTGCAATTAGGAGTTTAGGAGCTCACGTGGCTCTATTGGGAAAAAGCCAAAGGTACTTGCTGCCCCGTGGATTGGGGGGTGGGGGGTGGGGGAGCAAACAGGGTGGAAAGAGACCCAACGAGGCTGTGGCAATAGCGCTGTACCAGGAGAGCACAGCAGCTGACGGAGGAGAAGAGAATGTGGTAGTTTCCAGACGCGCTTTGGAAGGAGAGCTGATTTCCCCCAAGCCCGGTTGCTCAATTATCCTGGCGCTTCAAGAAATTAAGGAAAATTCCAAAGGGCACAGTTTGAAGATGGGTGAAGAGGGACTTAGAAACCAGAGGGGTAAGCTGAAAGTAAAACTGCATCATTCCCCTGGGGGAGTTTGCTGATCACTGTTCAAACTTTATTTCTTAAAATATTGAATAGATACAAAAATATTTTTTAAACACACGTAATGTATGAAAACAGTAATTGAAAAAATGAACCCTTGCCATTACCTTTAAATTCTCTTTCCTCACCTCCCAGGGTTAGTCTTGACATTTGAGCTTGTTCTTACCTCCATTTTCTTTCTACTTTCACCATCTTGTAACCCCAACTGGTCTCTGTATGGCATAGCAAGGTTTAACCCTATTTAAATGGATTTGTAGTCTTTGTGTTCTTCTGAAGCTTACTTTTCTTTTTGGTCCAATAGCTTTTTATTGATGGTTATTGCACTGGTTTGAAAGGAAGTATGCCCCCTAAGAAAAGCCATGTATTAATATAATCCCATTTCATAAACGTAGAATAATCCCTATTAAACACTGTATATTTGAAACTGTAATGAGATCATCTCCCTGGTTGATGTGATTTAGTCAAGAGTGGTTGTTAAGCTGGAATAGGTGGACGACATGTCTCCACCCATTTGAGTGGGTCTTGATTAGTTTCTGAAGTCCTATAAAAGAGGAAACATTTTGGAGAGAGAGACTCAGAGAGAGCAGAGAATGCTGCAGCATCATGAAGCAGAGAGTCCACCAGCCAGTGACCTTTGGAGATGAAGAAGGAAGACGCCTCCCGGGGAGCTTCATGAAACCAGAAGCCAGGAGAGAAAGCTAGCAGATGATGCTGTATTCGCCATGTGCCCTTCCAGCTGAGAGAGAAGCCCTGACTGTGTTCGCCATGTGCCTTCTCACTTGAGAGAGAAACCCTGAACTTCATCGGCCTTCTTGAACCAAGGTATCTTTCCCCGGATGCCTTTGATTGGACATTTCTATAGACTTGTTTTAATTGGGACATTTTCTCCGCCTTAGAACTGTAAACTAGCAACTTATTAAATCCCCCTTTTAAAAGCCATTCTGTTTTTTGCTATATTGCATTCCAGCAGCTAGCAAACTAGAACAGTTATCAACATTGTTACTTGAGGTCATAATTCAATAACTGTAGATAGAAGTTGTGCAGCAGATCTGTGGGGAAAGGATAATTTTGTCAATAGTGCAGGTCGATTGAAAAATTGAAATGCGACGTGATTCCCATCACAGCTTATTCACAAAAATTAGAATGGCAGATTAGAGAACTAAATGTAAAAGGAATAGAAAATAACATTGTAGAAATTCTTCATGACATTGGGGTAGATATATTTCTTAAACCAGACACAAAAATTAATAGCCTTAAGAAAAAACACAGATAAAGAGAATTATATCAAAATGAGAAAATTTTTGTTCATAGAAAATTATGAAGAAAGAGGAAGTCACAAAAGGGAGAAACTATTTGCAACACTTACAGGCCGACAATGAGTTCATAATGGAAAACATCAAGAGATTTTACAAACCGTTAAGAAAAGAGTCTGACAAACCAATAGAAAAATGAGCAACAGTTTCAATTTTCACAATAGAGGTAATAGAGGCAAACCAAATGGCCAAGAAATAAAAGGAAAGGTCTCAATGCAAATTAAAGCCACAGGAGGTACCCAGTGGAGTGGCCATAATTTACGAGGACAATTCTAAATGTAGGAGATGTGAAGCGGCATACACTCTCTTGTTGGTGGGAGACTAAATTGTTGGGGCAACTTTGTTTGAAATTGGGTACCTGCTCTGTGGCAGTTTGTAGTAAAGCTAGGCACGCCTTCCGCCTTCCGTGCAGCGCGTCGCAGAGACAGGCTCTTGCCAGACGTTCCCGCAGCATCATTCACAGCGCGCCAAGCTGAAACAGATGGATGCGTCCTTTTGAATTTCCATATAGCAAATTATTACAACAGTGCAAATGAACAAAGTACCGCAAAATGCAACATGAGTGAATTTCACAAATACGATTGTTGGGGTTTGCACTGCATCTCCCCGAAACACGAGGTCAAGCCCTAACCCTGGTCCTGTGGGCGTGACCTTATCGGGATATAGGCTCTGTGAAGATGTGATGAGATACAATGGGGCCAAACTGGAGTAGGAGAGCCCTGAGAAGAAGGGGAGACTTGGACAGACAATGAAGGGTGCATGGCCAGTGGGACTGAGGCAGAGAAGCCATGGGTGGACAGCAAGCCCCTGCAGAGGCCAGGAGATGGGCAGGGAACAGACTCTTCCCTACAGACTTCAGAGAAGGCATGGCCCCCCCATACTTGGACTTTGCACCTCTGGCCTCCAGAATGGGGAGGCAGCACCTTTCCCCTGTTGTAGGCCATGGGGGGTGCGGTTCTGTGTTCCAGCAGCCTTAGGACCCTAAGGGAATCGTATAGAACCAAAAACAAGTCAGACACAAATGATGCACACAGAGCAGTTCCGCTGAGGGTGCTGGGAGTGACATCTAGTGAGGAGTGAGGACAGGGTTGCCGCTGGGGAGTGGATGGGGAGAATGACCGGGGAGGGCAAGTGTGTGTGTGTGGGGGCGGTCCTGGGGCCTGGCTATGTCCTGTATTAGAACCGAGTGTGGGCTGCACCAGCTGGATTGTCTCATTCAATTTTTTCAATCCTGGTACCTGGCACGCTGTCAGATATCCTAGGGTGTTCATTAAAGATGTTTCTTGAATCAATTTTGTTGAGTTTAGGATGAGAGATTGAAGTCTTGTCCAGGAGGACATTGCTGAAGGCTTGAATTGGCACCCCAGAATAATGTAAACCCAGAATAATGTACACCTCTACTCAGCAGAGCCTTTCCGAGCAAGGAAAGAATTTTTCAGCCATCATTTGTCTTTTAATTTTAACATTTAGAATTGTAACTATCTGGAAAATTTCTTACTCAGATCGTCTTTTCCCTGATGATTCTGGATATGTAGCAGGAAGGAAAGCGCGAGTGCTTGGTCACTAAATCGGCTTGTAGTGGTCAAGATCTGAATGGGTTTTCATTTACTTTAATTCTGGAAGTTTTAGAAGAGCTCAGACAGGAAAATGAGGAAACTTAAAAGTGTTCCTAAAAATGTTCCTAAAATAATTAGGCTTCCAATTCCACATTAACGTCTTGCAAAGAATAAGAATTGTTACAATATGACAAATGAAAGTTGGAGTATTTGATCTAAATGTGTTCAGAAAAATGAAACAAAAAAAAGGTAAACACTTTTCCAATAGCCACTAAGCCATAAAAATTCAGAACACTTCAAATTCATGAAATATTAAAGCCAGAAAGTATTGCTCAAGAAAAAGTTTTCTAATAATATGTTGTCTCGATGGTAAAGAAAGGGATGGATTTCAAAGGGAAAGGGGAAAAAATAAACCAAGCTTGCACTTTTCGTGCTCCCTTCCCTGTAATGAAATTGCATGTTTTCTGCATTCAGGTGGGGAGTGGCTTCCCCTTGGTATCACAAGGTCAGGGAGAAGGAAACCACCCGAACTGTCTATTAAACTTGGACGTGGGCTCAGATTGCAATACTACTCTACAAGCAAACATCCAAGAGAGGGTGATAATAAACAAGGCTGTTAGATTAAAACACAACCCTAATGTCCCATGCTACAAGCCTCTGCTCCCGCCCCTGGTGCCCACCCCCAGGGGCCCCCAGGAGGGGCCTCGGTTCAGAGGAGCAGGGGAGAGGGTATGTCCGGCTCAGCGCGCCCAGTAATTGTGCCGGGAAGGTAGCCCAATCTCAGGCTCCGGAAGGGGCTGGGGAAGGCCATGCACTGCCATTACCCCTTCGAAACTCGCACGGTGAGAGGGGCCAGGCCCCCAGAGCTCAGCACCGTGTCTAGACCACACCTTTGCCAGAGGCCAGTGGCCACTTTGGGCAGGTAGCTTTTCTGGTCTGGGCCCCGCTCCAAGGTGTTGCAGCAGCATCTGCAACAGCTCAGCCTCTGCTCAGCCCTCCTCCGGTATCCTGGCTGAAGGCCCCATCTCAGCGGAGGCTTGAGCTCCAGGTTGGACCTTTCAACTCTGCCAAAGCCCTCGTGTTACAGACTTGTGGTTGGGGATACGGGGAAGCGTGGAGGTGAGATGAAGTGTCATGTGCAATCAAGGTGCTGACACACATTTGGACAATTTATCTTCTAGCACTTGGGACTGAAAACCCTCCTTTGTTGTCTATCACTGAAACAGACTTAGTCTTTTGTAGAGCAAAGGGCATGAGTGAGGACAGAAGCTCTGTGTCTAGTCCAGTGCCTACTAATGACCTTCCTTCTAGGCTCAGAATGTCAGAACTTCCCATATGTTTCAAAAGGAAATGCCTCCAATTACTTTATTGCTGGGCAGTTACCTCTTCTTTGCCAGCCTCTTTGCTACCCCTTTTTCCTGCTCCCCATTCCAGGTCCTTGTGCATATGTACTATTTGGGTCACAGTTCTAAGTAGAGAAAAAATACACCTGGCTTTTTTTCTGAGGGGATGCATGGGGTAAAAGTAATATGCCATTGTATGTTTCTAAACATTGGAAATTAACTTGATTTCTACATTTCATCCTGCCTCCTTTCTCTCTTCTGTTTGCATTGACATGTGAACTTGTTCTGTCAAATTAGTCAGTTTTGATGGGACCAATGTGCATCGTAATTGGTGCCAAATAGCCTGGAAGAAAAAAGTGCTGGTCCACTGAAGGCATGCATACTTACACAAACATCCATGGAATTATACAATAAAATAATACGATAAAATAGCAACAAAACCCCAAAAGTTATGATGCTGACAGCCCCAAGCGTGGCATGCTGTGACCACAAAGACGTGCAGGTAAATGAGCTCTCCGGGAGTGTGGTGAGGTAGTGGGAATAACAGGAGGCTAGAGGCATTTTAATTCCTGCTATGAACATCTGCAAATTGGGGTATTCATGTAGCCCCTTGGTGGGCCTCAGTTTCCCCCTTCATATAACAGAATCACATTGGTGTACCTCTGGGGTTGTTGCTATTCCTAGGATGCTCCAAAGCCATCTCATCAGTATGGCCATATGAATGTACAGGAAACTTAGCCAGTAGCTTCAGAAATTGGAAAGGAGTGAAGTGTACAATGAGGTAAGGAGTTGACAGCAGGCCGAGTCAGGGAGAGAGGCTTGCCGATGAGGGGACTTGAGCAGGAATTTAAGGAGGGAGAGGGAATGCAATGGGCTGTAAGGACAGGACAGGGCATTTAATTGTGCATAGAGCAGTAGAACTGTGGGTGGAAAAAAGTGGGAACAGTACCTGAGAAGAAAGTTCGAGAGTTAGAAAGCACAAGATAAGTTTGGGAAAATATATTGCCATTGATTGTGCAAGCCCACCCCTTCCCTCAGTTTTCTTTTCTGTGAAAACCATCAAACACATGACGAAGCATTCCCTAGGGTACAATGCTCTGTTACAGGTTCCTTCTGCAAGCACATTAATTGGTCATTTTTTGTAATTTTTTTCTAATTATGCTAGTTATTTTATAGAATATAAAGCTGAAAAATCACCCTCTGTAAATCTTACACTTTAGACTATTTTCTTACCATAACAATATGCTGACTTTGTATTTAGAGGACCTAACCACATTACATATCATATGAAATTAGCAGATAATTTCATATAATAGTTTTGTAATATGCAGTTGGTCTGTCTGTCAACAAGTATTCATTTTTCACTTACTACGTGCCAGACTCTGTGGTAGGTGCTGGGCAGACACAAAGAATAAATGCTGTGTAGGGAGAATAAGACACACTGGGCTTGGAACCAAGAATAATTCAGTCAATAAAACATGTAAAATGGCCTATTTGGTAACCAAAGGCCATCACAATTTCCATGTACTTTATCCAAAGAAGCCTGAAAAATATTTTACCTTCATCCTATTAGCACAGAATCAGTCTTGATGTATAACTATTAATTTCCTTCAACAGATGTGTTTTTATGGAGCCAATGCAGAATATGTAGAGTGTATGGAATATTTCTAGCTGGTAGAAGTGACCAAATTCATTATATTTTGAAACATTAGTTTGCCAGGGCTACTGTGACAAATTCCACACCCTGGTTGGCATAAACAACAGTTGATTAGCTCACAGATTAGGAGGCTAGGCGTTCAAGACAGAGGTCTCGGCGGGCCAGGCTTCCTCCCGGACCCTGTGTCTCGTGCTAGTGCTGGTGCCCCAACCTCCTCGGGGCTCCTTGGCTTGTGTCTCTGTCTCGTCACACAGCCCTCTGTCTCTCTCCTTGTGTCTGCTCTTCCTATTTCCGCTCCCTTGTGGCTTCTCCCTGTGTGGCTGATTTGCTTCTACTTATCAAAGCCTCTGGCCATATAGATGAAGGCTCTCCAAGGACCCCATTCACAAGTGGGTTCACACCTTCACTGATAATACATCTTCAAAGGTCCTACTTGCAAACGAACTCACACCCTAACTGATAACACATCTTCACACCCACAGGAACATGGAGCGAGACTGAGAATGTGTTTTTTGGGGGAACAGGAGTTAATCTACCTTACTTCCTAAAAAACAAATTCATGGCACCATGATTTGACACAGCATATATCCAATTCTTTTACTTTTCAGAGTGTTTTGAATTTTCCTCATAAAAATGGAAACAACAAACAGCAAGCGCGTAAAAGGCTCAGTGCATTATTTCCTTTTAGGAAGACTTTGTTAAAGACGATAGACTCTAAAGAAAATGTGGTCTTGAAACTTGAGCCCTAGGCCCAGTCCCCACCTCACTTCTCAAGGACTTGGCTCCCTTAATTAACACCTCAGAATCCACAAAATTCCCATCAGTTTCCCTACAAGGGACTGAATGCTCAACTTCTAAATACTGAACCAAGTGTTTCATGTTGGAAGTAAGAATGATGGTTCCCTGTGGGGTGGGGATGGGATGGGGAGGTGGGGATTTCGTGGTTAGGGAACAGGGAGGGATGAGGGTCTTCTCAGTCTATATCCTTTACTGCTTTCTGGTGCTTGTAGTGCATAGCTGCAGTCCTTTTGTCAAAACAAAAACAATTACAGGCCAACTACAGCAGCAATCATGATAACAGAACTAGAGAGAACAAAATTTGACCTTCAATCTCTAAGGGACTGTTAGAGATGAGCTATGTAAAGAGCTGTCATATGAAGCAAACATTGTTGGTTATATATATGTAAATCAGACAAAATATTTCAATTTTAGACTTTTCTTGTAGAATACTTAGCTTACACAATTTTTATTTCAGCTTATCATGTTTTAAAATATATCCTCACTTGATACATCCACACCTCTTCTTTCCCAGCCCAGATGCCCAGAACACGTGGCTGTCGCTCTTGGAATTCCCAAGAAGACCCCATTCTCTACCCCACGGCGTGAATGACAGCGGTAGTTCTGCTTCTATCAGTTGAGTATGGTTTTACACATGGCAATTCAGAAGAAGATCAACATTTCTCAGGCGTTTTCCATCAAAATAAAGCTTCCTTTCAAAGCTTTCTAAAAGTGAAGAAAGGGCAAGTCCTCTTGTTCTTCTAATGTTTATTGTTCTCCAGAAAATAAAACATTTTAAGAACTTTTGCCATTCTTGAATTCAGAGAAAAGTAGTAGGTCAAACAGCACTGTTTTTGTGGCTCTTACAGTGCGCACATCTCTCTAAAGCCTTCACATTTGCGCAGCCCAGTTTTAGTGCTCTGGTGTCGTCCTTGGGGAATGAATGGAGAAGTGGGGCCCTCAGGGGCTCACCTACGCTCACGGAGCCAGGGCGGAAGTGAAACCTCACTTAGGGACATGTGGCTGTGGGGTGGGGAGGATGGCTTATGCAGACGTGGGTGTCTACAAGAGAGCAACAGAAACCTTTTTATTTGGGAGGTTTTACTGCTCAAACATACATCTTCCCAGAGCCTTCACTCGAGCTGACCGGGCGGAAGGCCTAATGCCAGGGCATCACTTTCCATCAGTACCCCAGGGGCTGGGCTCAGAGAACCCGAGTCTCCCAAGAGACCAAGAAAACGCTGGAGGGGGGGGAATGTATTGTTTAAATCTATGAATTAATTAAAGTATTATGAAGTATTTAATGTCTACAAAATGTCATATCACAGCATCTTGTTGATGGCAAATCAACTGATTTGGCTACACATAATCTATAAATTATAGATTTATATCTATATTGCAGGGTCAGTCTGTGGCCTACAAAGGACTTAGATGTGCCCGTCTCTTTTCCAGCCCACCTGTAGACACCTGTTCATCTGTCAACTGCCAGTCAAGTGTCCCTCCGTCTCAAAGCTGGCTGGTGTCTCGCAGTTCTGCGTCCTCTAGGTTAAACAGGTAAGCCCTTATTTTTCTGGGCCCTAAGGATTATCTGAATTATATCGGTATTGTCAATACTCAACACTATTATTATTTAATATACTCACCAATACTCAATACTATTACTGCTTACTCTTACTTCTTTGGTATTACTAATACTAAAGTACTATTGCTATTTGTTCATGTTACTTTGGTATGCCAGATACTATAATACTGTTACTGTTTGTTCATGGCACTGTCTTATTCTTGTATTGTTTTGTTTTCACAACCTGGCTGGATGCTTTGTGTGTCAGGGGCAGGGAGCACATAATCCTCACCTCTACCTTTCCAGCACAGGTAATGCTGGAGGTCCACTGTAATTGCTTACTAGATTAAATTCTTTTTCTCTCCACATGCCACAGCCCCTGAAATTCCACCAGTAAAATTCTACCTTTTTTATGGGCCCACCTATGCACATGAGAAGATGCACATAATCTTGGGACTTATATCAGTGGTCCTTCTGGACCCCGTGCCAACCTCACAATTTTCTCCATGGCTTAAGAGACACAGAATGTCAGAGGTATATTTGGTTGTTTTCTTTTTGCTCATTGTGTGATGGCTAGTCTGAAAATTCCCCCGATCGTCTCTCTCCTCTGTTCTCTTTTGCTAGTTCTCTTCTCCATCATGATAAAATTTAAACCCTTTACTCCTTCCATTTTGGACCTATCAGTAAAAGTTTAGCCAGTAATTAATTCTCTTGGGATTTTCCATATAAAACTCTGAAGTGTCAAAGTTTTCTTTCATATAAACCTTTTATTTAATTTACTTTTAATTCCGAGATGTTATTTTCTCTTTTATTGGAAGGCGGAATAAAAAGACAAAACATGGTTATCATCATATTTAATATCTTTACACTTACCCATCCCTGATTGATTGCACTCCCCGCTGCAGCTGTCCAGCACAGGCTGGATCATTTAACGTGTAATGACGCCATCGCGATGAAGTCCAGACCCACTGCTGTAATTTTCTGGGGGTGCAGCAGTTATGCGCCTGAACAGAAACACGTTCCTGTCGCCCCGCGTCGTGTGACGTCATCGCCTGATGGAGGAGAATGAAACAAACTAGCTCGGGGAGAAAGTGTACCTGCAATAGCAAAAGGGGTACTTTGCAAAAAATTCGGGGGTTTTGAAAGAAAAAAAGAAAAAAACCTGCCAAATAACACTCATGGGAAATCAGGCTCCGTTGTACAGACGGTGGAACTGACTGTTCACGTTTTTGTGAGTGATGTCATCTTAGAGTCAGTTTTCAAGAAATGGATCATGGACTTGGTACCAGAATACCGCTCATATGCCTCAGCTTTCTTCATGTAGCACTAACAGAGTTACCTTTTAAACCCAAGGTTAAAATTTTAGAGTGCCCTAGGGTAAAAGGAAGAAAGGGCCATAGTGCCTATTTTTACTTTATTTCGAATTTATTTCTCATATTGGCAAAATGCCAACCAGATATGTTAAATTCTTCTGTGAGAGCGCTGTTATTCAGGATGGCAGTGAATGTGTGTGGGCTGAATTTTTAGAGACAAGGGTAACCTTTTCACAATTTCATTGGTTTAATGTCATGATGGCACCAGAATATCAAAACGGTCTAAAAGAAACTCAGTGTCAAACAGTACTTCGTCGATGCCTCTCAATCTCTGTGTGTCTCTCTCAATCTCTGTGTGTCTCTCTCTATCTCTGTGTGTGTCTCTATCTCTGTGTGTCTCTCTATCTCTGTGTGTCTCTCTCTCTATCTCTGTGTGTCTCTCTCTACACCTATCTCTGTCTCGGTCTATATTTCTCTACATCTCATCCGTCTCTATCTCTATAAATTCAAATTATATAATTGAATTGAGCATTTAACACCTAATTTGGTTGTAGGTTTTGCCCCTTTTCCTCTTTCTTGGAGGTGTTTTTCTGATGGGGATGATGAACTACTGACGTGCTTTTGAGGCCCGAAGCCTGTGCCTCAGAGCTGCCTTCCAAATGCGGGGTTTCCTGGGCTGCGTGCTGAGGTCCGGGCAGGTCCCCGAGCAGGAGGAGGGGGTTGTGCCCCCGAGAGGTGGGCGTGGGGCGGCAGAGGCTCCGGCCTGGTGTCCGAGGCCAGACTCGCCAGCTCAGCTCTGTAACTCGCCGTCGGGACCGTCCTTGGGCGGGTGAGCCATGAACCTCAGAACACCAAGCAATGCCACCTGCTCAAAGGACGGCATGGAGCATTTCGTGAGCTGACATATGACAAGGAATTTGAAAAGTGCAAAATATTTCACAAATCTCAGAATCTATTGTGATTTCCTCCTGCTCGGCCTCCCTCGTGTGCCCAAACTGAGCTCGGTTGAAGTGTTTTGTTACCCCACCAGCAGGAACCTTGGAGCAGTTCTTTGCTCTCATCTGCAGATACAGTGCACATCCCCTCTGGACGACATCGTTCGTGTCTGCTAACCCTCATAATGACTTCAAAAGTACCCAGTAATCACAGCCATCACCGCCTGAGATGCCATGCACACCTCGTTTAGTCCCTGCTAGTGCTGTGACACTGCCAATTTTTTCTCCATTTTTTAGATGAAATGAGAACAGCTTGTTCAAGATAACAGCCTCACCCCCAGGCCTGTCTGCTTTCAGGTCCGCAGTCATCTGGAGCTGCGGCCCACGCAATCTGCTGCTCGCTGGACACTGACTGCAATGTCTGGCTTTCCCACATCAAATGTGTTTAAATCTGAACTCAGCATTTTCCTTCCAGATCAGGGCCTCCCTGCGATTCCCTACATTAGTTCAGTATGTCGGGATCTACTTTTCCTCCAAGCCAGTACCCTGGAAATATTTTACGTCCTTTCCTTTCAATAATAGTGCAATAGACACAAAAGCTTAGGACAATTTTATTTTCTTTTCCTCCATTTTGCCTTCTAAACTGCCAATGTTGTAGTTTCACCAACAACAAAGTGGGATATCATTTGCTACTTAATATGGAAAACTAAAACCAGACTCAAGATGCAAAACGTCACAGGAAAATGTCACTCCTAATCTAAAAATGAAAAAAAGCCATATAACCTACAAACTCATTTCTCTTGGGCATACCAGAGAGCTGAGGTTGCAAGGCCAGGGAAACGAATTTGTTGATTGTACCTCAAAGGCTAGACAAGACCCAGAAACGGCTCCACCTTGGCAGAATGCAGGAAAAGAGGTGGCCACCACACAAGAAGAACCAGGTAGAGGTTCAGCAATGTTTCAAAGGCCAAGTGTAGGTCCATGGGCCAGTTTGGAGTTCAGTCACGTGGACACAGTGGGGATGGCTGCTGCTGAGGACAAGCCTGAAGCACTCCCAGCTTCCATGGACCCTTCTCTTCTGAAAATAAAAACTCCTAAGTTATTGGAGCTTCAGGACAGGATCAGGTTTTCTAACATACATGTAGTTGATATCACAGGAGAGGAGAGCATGGATCAGATTAAGGATTTGAAGAGACAGTGGCCACTAATTTTCCAAAATTAATGAAAAGGATAGCCCCAGATCCACAAACCCCAAAGAACATCAAGCAGGATAAATTTCCCCCAAAAACATCTAGAAACAGCATCACCTAATTGCTAAAAACCAATGATGAAAAGAAAAGTTTGCAAAGCAATCAAACAAAAATAGAAAAAAAAATCAACAATTACATACAGAGGAACAAAGTGAAAACATTTCAGCACAATTTTCATTAGAAATTATGCAATCCAGAAGACAATGGAGTGACATATTTACAGTACCTCATAAAAATATTTCAACTCAGATATCTGTACTCAGCAAAAATATTCTTAAGAAAATGAAGACAAGATAAAGCCCTTTTCAGGCAAACAAAAATTGAGACAATTTATTGCCAGGTACCTGTGCTACATGAAATGTCCAAGGACATTCTTTAGGCAGAAGGAATAGGGAACCAGTTGCAAAGTGGAACCTATATGAAGAAATGGAGAGCAGGAGAAGGTAAAGCTGATGGTAAAATATAATAGAATATCTTATTGTATTTTAATTGCTTTAAACATTGTAACAACACATTGTGGAGTTTGTGACATATAGAAATGAAAATATGACAAAATAGTATGGAAGATGGAAGAGAGTGAATGAAAAAAACACTGTTGTAGCTACTCTATACATGAAATGGGGCAAATTATTTGAAAGTTGACTGGTGATGCCTTTTGTAAACTCTAGACTAAGTGGGAAAAAATTCTACCTATAGTAGAATGTTGGGCGTCTCTTGAATAAATGGCACTAAAATTAAATACACACCTACATACCTTAAAAATTCTCTCATTATTAAAAATTTTCATTCAATCACAAAATAAAAATATGTTCTAATGTAAACATTTAACCAATCCTAAAATCAGTAAACTTTAATCTTTTTTCATGCTGTACTCTCTGAAAATTCAGATATGGTATGACTAGGATAAATCGATTAAAGGCTCAAGGGGAAAGGTGAAATGCTTTGTTCTGCTGTATATACTCTCAGCACTATCCAACAATCCAACATGGTGGTGGAGGTTTAAAAGTATTTTATTCAAAATGCAGACAATAAAATGAGGTCTTCTGTATTCCACCTCTTATTGTGATAGGATAAATAACAAATTGGCATTTTAAAATCATTTTCAAGTGCCTCAGGTTTCAAACTATACCACGGAAATCTATAGTCAGTGTTAAGAATTCTGTGTGATAAGAGAAATTGCAGGAATTGCAAGGGTAAAACATTTAATGTGAGGAGAGGACACTTAGTTTGTTCCTTATATTTTCACTTCATTTTTTACTCACACTGACATTTTGGATTCAAAATACATTGAGGAAATAGAATATTTGTGTTTTTAGTTGCCATGGAACACATTTGGTCCCAATGAAACATTTAAAATTTTTGCGCTTCAAATCCTCACATCAATTTGCTATTTTTTTTAACTTCTAAATTACAGTCATTGTTGTAATATGATTATTAGAAATGCAGCAAACTCTGGTGCTTTTCTTGCATTAATTGATTCACATACTTGCTGATTTCTGGCTTGGGGTGGTTTTATGCTGTGCGTGGGAAGCAGCAGCAGTGAGGCCGGCTTTCTGAAATCTTTCTTTCCCCATTCTTGCTTTTCAGCCCTGTCTCTAGATGCTGCGGTAGATCAAAGCATTTTAGAGCAGGCTCTTTGTCTTTGAGTCACGGTAGGATACTGAATGGCGGAGAGGAAGGAAAATGTTTCAACAGCTACAATAGTATCTATTATGCATCAGTCACAGAAGGATCGACTGAACTGCATGGAATTGGTGCCCGCCTATTGTGGAGGACTCTTCTGTATCATCAGATAGAAATACCCATGCTGAGCCAGGCTTTCCTGGGAAAGCCATCCCTCTCACTTGAGTGTGCATTTTTAGCCGGGTAGGTGATTCTTCTGTTAATATACGGGACATTGAACGAGTAATTCCATTTCAAAGAATTGGTTATAATTATTGTGGCAATATGACCAAGCATTTAAATGTATAATAGCAAACACTGAAATGGGAGTCTTTTGAATGAAAAATGATCTATTTTCATACTTAAATCTTGCAAGCAGCTTAAGTATGGAGAAGTACAAGTATCTTCAGGAGACCACATACTGAAGATCTGCCAGATACATATCTATTAGAGCAAAATTTCTAATGCTCTTAAAAAATCTTGGCATCCTTTTTCAGAAATCCCTAGTCACAAAAATCTGATTTAGCAAGCACACACAATTTGTCTGTTTCAATGCTTAGTTTGCAGGTTACTCTGCATCACTTTCTTTGGCTAACATTTATCATTCTAAAGTGAAAAATTTTAAACGTATTCTATTTAATTATATAATGCAATAATGTTCTGACTATGAGCAAATTTCCTCCAAAAAGTGAATTCCATAGTATTTTTTCTAATAAAGTTTTCCAAGGGAATTCCTTTTGTGGGAAGATGTATAAGTTTAATAAAAATGAGGAGGGCGTGGTTTGTAGCTTCTTGGGCCCTGCAGAAACCCTACGTTTTCTAATTGGCCCATCATTAAGAATCTTCTCGTGAGAAGTTGCTCTTAAGTTTCTCTACCAGTTTCTGAATATTTCTTGCATGTGGGAAAGATGCACCCCCAGCCTGTCACCGTGGGTCCCAGAAAGCAGTGCACTCCGAACCCAAGTACCCAGCGAGCATGGAGGAGGGCATCTGGAATTTGACATGTGCCTTTCCTTGGCGTTTCTTTGCAAATGTGGAGAGGTGGCTCCTGCCCATGTTGACCAAGATGGCCCTGTCTTAATAAAACTGGGAGAGACCCAAGACTGTCAGAAAAAGGGAGTATTTAGGACACATTGGATCTATGTGTGTACATGTCGTGCTGTGATATGCGCGCATGTGTATTTGTGTAGAGGTGCATGTACATATATTCCTCAAGAATCATAGGATTCTGTCAATTGTTTGCTTTGCCCTCTCTGTTGGACGGAAACTCTCTGGGGTTCAGGAAGGTTCCTTTCTCTCCATATTACTGCAACACTTGTATATGTGCCTAGGATAGAATTATTCATGGACCTGAGTGGGTTAGTAGATCTACCTGGCCAGAATTAATGTCATTTAAATGAATACATTTCCTTCTTACCACAGGTGGGAAATCATTACTAATTTTCAGGCCCATTGACACAAATGATCATTTTTGATAATAATGTGATGATAATGTTGAGTTCCATCATAAGTCTGCTTTAATTTGGTATTAAATACCCTCTGCTTCTTGCAAATTGTTGTCATGAGTGGATTAATAATGAGTAATATGGAGGCCTTTATATTATGTGTTTCCGAGTCTAACACAGCTCGTTACATTACACGTTTGCATCTGAAACAAAACTGAGGCACTTAAAATTTTTTGCAAGAAGCAACATAACAGGAAGTTACTCATCAAAGAATGTTTATTAGAAATTCAAAGTTAAGCAGAACTGGGTTTGTTGGGTTCTAGTAGATCAAATCTAAGAATGTTTTTGGTGAATACAAATTTATTGTGATTCTCATATTTTATTTCAAATGCAGTTTTAATAACTTTGCTAACTCAGTGTTAATCTTCCACGATTAATTTTTATTCTTAAGATTATTTAAAAGAAAGTTGCTTTTATCCATCCTGCCCTTATATTCAATTCTTATGTCATAGTTGCTCTCTGAAAATCTATTAAGATGACTTTTTAAGTTATTTTAATGATTTTTCTTCTGACAAAGTTAACTTTTGATTGATTGACATTAAGACCTAGTAATGGACAATATGTGGAATGAGATGTCTGTGAAGTTAGGGTGAAGGAATTATTAAAAACCTGAGGGGCCCAACTTTTCTAACTATCCTAGTTCTGCAGTCATCAACTCCGGGACATTATGTTCTCATTCTATTACATTCTCAGCCAATTCTTGATGTTTTCCCTATACCTATCATCCCTGAATTGACACTGACCAGAAAATGTGCAGTAGTCTGCTAAAAGCCCCAATTTATGATTCGATTCATTTTCTTTGGTTGTTGACCACAGAAGCTGAGCTTTACCAAATTAAACAAGCAAAAGGGATTTCCTGGAAGGGCACCGGGAGCTCATGGAATGAAAGGAAAAAGTGGAACAACCAGAGCCTTGGAGAATTAGAAACAGATTTGCTTTTTGTGCTGAAGTAGCAGGAACGAGGTCCCCATCTCTGGACATGTCCACTGTGGGCAGCGGTTCCCACTTCCTTCCGCCTGATGCCTCCTGTCTCCACCTGTCTTTATTATTCCCACAGAGAGACTCTAAGTGGCCCACCTAGAAGCTGGCGATATTTAGTTCGTGAATCTTAATCAGTTTTTATAAGCAACATCAGTCAAAATTTTATTTGCTGTCTTCTGTTTGATAAAAGTTCATGCAGGTTTTTATAATAAAAAGCAGGGAATGATCTAGAGTAAAAGTAGCATGGAAATTCTCTACTCCTGGAAGATCTGAAATTATTTCCTTTGACGCCATCTGCTCTCCTTGACTTTTCAACCCCAATTCCTACTGGGGTTATTACTCCACACTTTTGTTGTTTCTTGAGTCAAAGTTTACAACTGCATTTCCCTAGAAAATCACTATTTTATCCAGATTTTCACATTTATTAGTATTCAATAGTTCAAGTTAATTTGTATAGCTTCAAAATCTGCCCAGATTTGTGAAAGTTTTTCCTGTCTTATTCCTTTTCTTGAAAATTCATATTTATTTTCTTTCTTAGATTGGATAGTTCTATTATAGACAATAACAGAATAGACTCTATTATTGTCATTGTGTTGCATAAGATCAGTTTTAATATATGTACATTGTCTCTCATTTGTTAAAATTCACCTTTTGCTTTTTTTGGCCTCTATTTTATGTAACCCATAGGTTTGGATTTTTATTCTTTTCCAACTTGAGTAGAATACATGATTAAATTATCTTCATTCTGTTGGTAGAGAATGATTAAAGGAACAAATAGTTATGTGTATACAGCTTTAGTAACATCTACACAGATTCCCCCCCATATATTACACGATTGAAAAGTTATCTTTCCTTTTTCTTCCACTTCACATATATCACTGAGACAGATTTTAATTTTCCATAAGATCAGTTAAGGTTTGGTTTAGTTTCCTTTGCTTTTTGGAAAGAGAGCATAATTTGTATTTCTTCAGTTTTTGGTAATATATTAATATTTTCTTTGGATAACCGATAAATTTTTACAAATATCTCATGATGCTTGAAAAGATATGTTATGGGTAAGGTGTAGGCTTTGATACATTTCTAGGTCCGCTTTTTATTTATACCCTATGTCTTAGAAGTTGTACATCTATTTTATATGTCAAGGACCTTCACTGTTGTGTTTAGTTCTCCCTCTAGGGTTTCCTCTTATATTCAGAGGAATCTTTACTTACAATATTTTAATGTTATATGATTTGGCATATAGCATTCATGGTATTGTGTTATCACTGATCACATTCTCTATAAGCATAATAAAAGCCGTAGTATTTACTGATATTTTCCTTGGAATCAGCTTTTTCAGATATTAATATCTGAAAATTTTTATTAATATTAAAAATATTTTTAAAATAAAATCAAATCAGGATTTGATTTTTCTTGTATTTTTTTTCATGTAACTTAGTTCACCATTTTACTTTCAACCTTATTTTACTTTATGTGGACCTTTTGTGTGCATTTTTTTTAACCAATAGGCATCCATTAATTTTATTAGACTGTATATGCTATCTATTTATTTTAACTATTGGCAAATTTTGCATCTACTACCATCTTATTTAATTTCATATTTCTTCCAGCTCCCTTTCTTATACATTTTCCTATATTCTAAATAATATGTATATGAGCTACTTAGATTCTAGTAGTTATCACATTTTTATATCTATGCTCAGCGATAGGTCTCAATTTTGTTTTATGGTCTGACATTTTTTCTCTAAAACTCTGACACTAAAATATCATGCTTGAATTATAAAACTTTTATTTTAAGTGGTATAGCAGAGATTCCATTGTACAGTGAGAATTACCGTTATCTTCAATTTGAATTTCTTCTCATATAAAAGTTATAACTTGGGGGCGGGCCATGGTGGCTCAGTGGCAAGAACGCTTGCCTGCCATGCCAGAGGACCCGGGTTCGATTCCTGGTGCCTGCCCATGTTAAAAAAAAAAAAAAGTTATAACTTGGTTGATATAGTCTCATTACCTCTCCTTAAAACTCTAAACACTGTTCTACTAATTTATTCCATCTAAAAATTGCTTTGGAGGTGTTCAAGTCCTGCTTTTTATTTTTCCTTCTGCCTAACTAGCTTGCCTCGAGGATCAGAAAACTGTTCATCCTTCAAATCTGGAAATGTGTATTTTCTGTCATTTGGTCTTAGAAGACAGTGAAAACTTTTAAAATATACTTCCTCTAGTCTTTCTTTATGACAGGAATATTTAATTTTTTCTATTATATTTTTGTTACATTTGCAGTTTTCTTAGCCCTGGGGTTGCCAATTATGCATATGTTAGACCTCTATTGTGTTCATGGCTATGTCACCAACTGCTGATTTGTGTATGGATTTGTTTCCACTTTCCTCTGCTTAAATCAGTAGGCAGGATTTCTCCATCTATGTTGTCACGTGTAGCTATAGTTCATTCATTATAATTATTGTATATCATTCAATTTTATTCCTATATGATATTATTAATTTAAAATATAATTTACAGATATTTAGATTTTTCTCTTTGAGAAACTATGCTCCCAAGATCATTCCTGTATGAGTCGCGTGATGCCACATGCAGGCATTTTTTTGGTTGTACATTTTATCTGATGCGCGTATGTTTCTTGAATGCACTTAGACCTGCAATTCCTAAAGAAGAGAAATTGCTGGGTTCTGTGGTATGCATGTGCTCAACACTAGCAGATAATGGAAAATTGACACTACCACCAGTGGTGTGCTAAGTGTCGGTATTCCATTTCCTTGGTGTGTTGGTTTGGAGCTATTATGTACCCTAGGAAAGGCCATGTTCTTTTAACCCATTCCTTGTGAATGCAGACCTTCTGAGGCTGGGACCTGTTGATTAGGTTATTTCAATTGAGATGGGACCCACCCAATTCAAGTTGGGTCTTAGTCTTTTATTGGAATCCTTTATGAGGGTAAAGGACAGAAAAAGCTCAGAAAGCTCAGAGAGAAACACCCAGAGAGAGCTCATAGAGAAAAGCCCTGGACATGCTAAGAGAGGACACTCAGAAGGTCAAAGAGGAGGCCACTGGAACTAGGAGCTGAAAGCAAGAGAGCAGGGAATGAAGGACCCGCAGATGTCGGCCACATGCCTCCCCATGTGACAGAGAAGTTTCGGATGCCAGCAGCCTGTCTTCAGAGTCCAAGTATCATCCTGTGAATGCCTTAATTTGCATATTTTTATGGACTTTGAACTGCAAATTTGTAAACTAATAAATCTCCATTGTAAAATCCAACCCATTTCTGGTATATTGCATTCCACAGCTTTAGCAAACTGAAACATTTGACATTGTCAACCTTCTGTACATGCAACAATCTTGGTATATGGGCAAAATTTGGAATTGTCAGACTTCTAAAATTTTAATGATTTTACTCTACGTGTAGTAATATATATTAAACTAGTATCTAGTGGCATGTAGTTGCATGTTTAATTTGGATTTTCCTGATGAATTATAAATTGATAAATTACCTGTGTGCTTACTCTCTCATTTCCTTTGTGAGTTTCATATTCAAGCATCTCATCTAGTTTTCTGTTGCCCTTTTTTATATTGACCTGTAGGGTTTAAAGCATATATTCTTCTTTTAGTGCAATTTGATTGAGATACATTCACCAAGCATAAAATCTGAAGTGTTGAAGGCTCACAGTGTCATTGCCTCATTCAATTTCTTTTTATCATCAAATAATTGTATATTCATCACTATGATCATTTTTAGAACATTTGCATCACTCCAGAAAAAAAATAATTAATCCATACCTCTCATAACCCTTATCCTTCTCTCTCATTAACCACTAGTATTTCAGTCTACCCATTTTTTTAACCCCTTATCCCCCCATTATTTAATTATTTTTGCCCATATTTTTTCACTCATCTGTCCATACCCTGGAAAAAAGAGCATCAGACACAAGGTTTTCACAATCACATAGTCACATTGTAAGAGCTATATCATTATACAATCATCTTTAAGAATCAAGGCTACTGGAACACAGTTCAACAGCTTCAGATACTTCCCTCTAGCCAATCCAATACACCAGAAACTGAAAAGGGATATTGGGATATCTATATAATGCATAAGAATAACTTCTGCGATAACCCCTCAACTCTATTTTAACTGAAACTTTATTTTGCCTCATTTCTCTCTTCGTCACTTTTGGTCAAGAATGCTTTCACAGTACCATAATGCCAAGTCCCAGCTCATTCCCAGGAGTCCTGTTCCACATTGCCAGGGAGATTTACACCCCTGGGAATCATGTCTTATGTAGGGGGAAGGGCTGAGTTGGCTTAGAGAGAGAGGATACAACTGAGCAACAAAAGAGGTTCTCTGGGGGTAACTCTTCAGCAAAATCAACAGTAGGCTTAGCTTCTCCTTTTCAGGAAAAAGTTTCATAGGGGCAAGCCCCAAGATCAAGGGCCTGTTAAATTGGATGCCCTCACTGCTTGTGAGAATATCAGGAATTTCCCAGGTGGGGGAGCTTAATATTTCCTCCTTTTTCCCCCAAGGGGACTTTGCCAATACTTTTCTATTCCCTTCCCAAATTACTCTGGGATGTACCAAGACCTCACACTAACCTGTACAAACCAACAAGGTCTCACTCCCTATTCAAGATACCTTGCAATCATGGTGTTGGAATAAATTGATCATACAAGACAAACCATGTAGTGTGTTACCAAAAGTATAAATTTTACATCAATAAACATCTTTTCCTTTGGCCTTCCACAGAAGTTGAATTTTAAAATATAGATCATATCATCCTTTACCCTATATTCTGATTTACCTTAGTCTTATCCAATCAGGCTTCATTCATATTTTTAGTTGAAGTCTGATCACTTTTTCAGTTTTTTAAACAGTTACTGTATGGGGTACTGCTGACCTTCATAGCTTCAGAGCTCTAACTCTGAGTCTCAGGTGTCACATAAATATCCAAAGTTTCAGGGAATGACCAGCTTATACACAAATAGCTCAGTATCTCAGAAGTTAGAAATAACAGTTAAAGCTCTGGAATAGATGTGACTTCTATAAGAGCTTACAATCTAGGACCCTCTACAATTGGCCCCAACCTGATACCCCATGCTCTTGACTTTCAATCCTCTGATTTTGTATATTATAGTTAATCCATATGAGTGAGGCGTGAAAATATTTGTCTTTTTGTTTCTGACATTTCATTCAACATACTGTCCTCAATGTTTTTTCAACTAGTTACATGCTTCACACCTTCATTCCTTCATGTGGCCACTCAGTGGTCTGTTGTATGTATACAGTATGGTTCACCCTTCCATACCTCAGCTGATGTACCCTTAGGCCACCTCCATCCATTGCAAATCATGAACACAGACACCATAAACACCAGTGTGCTGGTTTGAAAGGATTCTGTGCCTTAGAAAAGCCATGCTTTAATCCTGATCCATCTTGTGGATCTTTTAATCCCTATTAAATACTCAAGGTTGGAAACTTGATTAGGTTATCTCCCCAGAGGTGTGACTCACTCAATTGTGGATATTTACATTAGATTAGAGGGAGATGTGACTCCACTCACTCCAGGTGGGTCTTGATTAGTTTACTGGAATTCTTTAAAAGAGGAAGCATTTTGAAGAAAGCTTGAGAATGACAAAAGATCCATCAGAGTCATGAGAACTACCAGAGTCTACCAGCCAGTAACCTTTGGAGATGAAGAAGTATGTCCCCGGGGGAGTGTCATGAAACAAGAAGCCTGGAGAGAAAGCTAGCAGATGTCACCATGTTTGCCATGTGCCTTTCCAGTTGAGAGAGAAACCCTGAACTTCATCGGCCCTTCTTGAGTGAAGATAACCTCTTGCTGGTACCTTAATTTGGACAATTTCATAGACTTGTGTTAATTTGGACATTTTCACAGTCTTAGAACTGTAAACAAGTAACTTAATAAATTCCTCCTTTTTAAAAGCCATTCATTTCTTGTATATCACATTCCAGCAGCCAGCAAACTAGAGCAACCAGTGTGCACATGTTCATTTGTACTCACATTGTCAGTTCCTCCAAGTGTATGCCTAGTAAGGGGATTTCAGGATCATTTCATGGCAACCCCACCTCTGGCCTCCTGTGGATCCATCACACTGCCCTCCAGAGGGACTGCACCAATATGCTTCCCTATCAACAGTGGATAGGAACATGTCTTTCTCCACATTTTCTCCAGCACATGTACCTCTCTGTTCATTTTAAAACAATTTTATTCGTACATCATACAATCTAACCTAAGTGAAAAATCAGTGGTTACTGAAATATTCACATAGCCATGGCTTTGCCACCACAATGTATATGAGGACACTTCCTTTTCTACAGCAAAGAATCCCATACCCCTCCGCTATACCCCCCACTTATTGACATTCAGTTTCAGTCTTTGTTAAATTCAATGGAAGCATATTACAATGTTATTGTGAACTATAGACCCTAGTTTGCCTTGATTTTACTTTTTCCTGTATACCATCCTATTTTCAACACTTTGTAAAGTTGACATCAATTTGTTCTTCCTCATGCAAAAACATTCTTATAGCTGTACATTTAATCATTATCTGTATTTGTTTAAAATAAGCCATGTTTTTTTTTCTTTTAACCATGATCCAATATTGTAGGATGGAAACTTTTGATAAGATTACCTCCACAGAGATGTGACATGCCTAATTGTGGGTTTTACCTTTTGATTAGCTGTAGATGTGACTCCACCCATTCAAGATGGGTCTTGATTAGTTTACTAGAGTTCTTTAAAAAGTGAAACATTTTTGAGAGATCTCAGAAATGACAGAGAAGCTTGGAGATGCAGATGCTTGTAGAACAGTTGCTTCAGAACTGATGGAGACATGGATGCTTGGAGATGGTTGGAGTACCAACTGAGAGAGCAGATGCCTAGGCATGGGCAGAGCCCAGCAGATGTTGCCATGTGTCTTCTCATCAGATGTTAAGCAAGCCAGAACCCAGAGTTGTGTCCTGGAGGCTGTACATGAAAAAACAGAGATGCATAGAGAGTAAATCACTGGTATCAGAAGCTGGAAGCAACAGAACTGGGAACAAGAAGCAGCAGATGCCAGCCATGTGCCTTCCCTACTGACAGAGGTGTTCACTATGGCATCAACCTTTCTTGAGTAAAGGTAACCTCTTTTTGGTGCCTTCATTTGAACACTTGCACAGTTTTGGAACTGTAAACTTGTAACTTATTAATTATCTTTTTAAGAGCTATTCCATTTCTGGTAAATTGCATTCTGGCAGTTTAACAAACTGCCATCATTGTCTGTCCTAGGCATTCCTAAGTTATACCATTTCAGTCTTCATCCTCTATCTTTTCTTCAGGTGTCATACATGACTGCAGCCTTACTCCCCCAACCATACTAACACTCAGCTTCATTACTTATATTATTATGCAACCATCAGATAGTATTGTGCTATTCATTTCTGAATCTTTACAGTCAGTCTTGTTGTACATTCTGTACTCCTTGAGCACCAAATGCCCAGTCTCAACCTTCTTTCTTATCTCCTGAGAGCCTGTGTTCTTAACTTTAACTCTCAAAGTTCACCCACTAGTGTTAGTTCATATTAATAAGACCATATGGTATTTGTCCTTTGTTTCTGGCTAATTTCAGTCAGGATAATGTCCTCAAGGTTCATCTAAGTTGTTACGTGCTTCATGACTTTATTCCGTCTTTCAGCTGTGTAATATTCCATCATATGTATACACCACAGCTTGTTTTGCCACTTGACCATTGATGGACATTGAGGCTCTTTTCATCTCTTGGAAGTTGTGAATAATGCTGCTATAAACATTGGGGTGCAAATGTCCATTTTGTTTTGCCTTCAGTTCCTCTGAATATATACCTAGTAATAGGATTACTGGATCATATGGCAATTCTATACTTAGCTTCTTAAGGAACTGCCAAACAGCTTTTCACAGTGGCTCCACGGTGGTTACACCATTCTATATTCCTACTGACAGTGAATAAGTGTGCCTCTTTCTCCACATCCTCTCCAGCACTTATAGTTTTCTGGGTTTTTTTATTTTTAATTTTTTTATGACCATTCTAGTGGGTGTGAGATATATCATTATGGTTTTGGTTTGCGTTCCCTTAATAGCCAGTGAAGTTGAGTATTCTCTCATATGCATTTTAGCCATTTATATTTCCTCTTCTGAAAAGTATTTATTCATGTCTTTTGCCCATTTTTTTAAAGTTTTTTTTGATTGTTAAAAAAAAAATATATATATATATATATATATATACAAAGAAAAGAAAGAAAAAGCAATGTTTTCAAAGTACACTACAACAATAATTACAGAACAGATTTCAGAGCTTGTAATGGGTTACTATTTCAGATCTTTCCTTCTAGCTGCTCCAAAACATTTGAGGCTAGAATTTTTTTTCTTTTTTGTGAAAAACAACATACATAAGAAAAGCAATAAATATCAAAGCACATCACAATTCATTGTAGAACAGATTTCAGAGTTTGATATGGGTTACAATTCCATAATTATAGGTTTTAATTTCTAGCTGCTTTAAGATATTGGAGACTAAAAGAATATCAATATAATAATTCAGCAATCCTAGTCACTTGTTAAAGCCTACCTTCTCTATATAACTCCACCATCACCATTGATCTTTCTCTTATGTGTATGTGGGCTATGCCCATTCTAACTTTTTCATGTTGGAAGGAGTTGTCAATAATATGGGATGAGGGGATGGAACTAGTTGTTCTTTAAGATTGTCTGGTATAATTTTGATTGGAGTTTGGAAAGTTAAGGTAGGTAACAATATCTGACTGAAGCTTGCATACGAATAACCTCCAGAGTAGCCTCTCAACTCTATTTAAACTCTCTCATCCACTGATACCTTATTTGTTCCACTTTTTTTCTTCCTTTTGGTCATGATAGAATTATTGATCCCATAGTGCCAAGGCCAGACTCATCCCTGGGAGTCATCTCCCATGCCGCCAGGGAGACTTTCACCCCTAGATGTCATGTCCCACATAGTGGGAAGGGCAATGATTTCACTTGCAGAGTTGGGCTTAGAGAGAGAGAGACGCCACATCTGAGTAACAAAAGAGGTCCTCTGAAAGTAACTCTTAGGCATACCTATAGGTAGGCTAAGATCCTCCACTACATATACAAGCTTTACAAGAGCAAGCCTCAAGATTAAAGGCTTGGCCTATT